>JABFDZ020000045.1:3792770-3811174 GCA_019775955.2 Pollimyrus isidori | reverse complement strand
CCCAGGAGGTCTCCCATTCAGGTACTGACCAGGCTCAACCCTGCTTAGCTTCAGTGGGCAACCAGTCTTGGGCTACAAGGTGATATGTTCATTTTTCACCTTCGAGCCTAGTTTTACCACACAGATTATCCATTGAGCTGGACGGATAATATTTAATCATATTCAGAAGATAAGAAAAATATAGTCGCGTCCCATAAAAATCAGTCAAATACAGATCTTGGTTATCAATGTAATCTCTCATTGCTATAGCAACCAGACACCACTATTTTGTGCTACAAATGGCAAAATGCCAAACTTGCAAAATCAGAAACTGAAAATACGCAAACATTAATGTATATGTACACCTTCCAACTCACTGCCACTCCAACCCGCAGTGGCGACTCCAAGGAAATACCTCATTATGAATATGGAAAGCAAGACATCAGGGTGAATCCCTGGCAGCAGTGATACAGGAGCACACAGTAGGAGCGCCTCACCTTGGCCCACATGTGCCCTGTTGAGTGCCTGGCGTGCCGTGCCAAACCCAAGCTCCCGGCACACCACGTTGGCATCTGGCAGGTCCCACAGGTGGTCACACACTGTGCCCCACTTCCCTTCGCGCAGAACCTCCACGCGCCCCTCACCCAGACGGGGCCCGGCCTTCAGTCGCACCACACCCTGGAACATCACAAATGGGAAACACACATATGCTCAGTGTAACTCACACAGAGCAACAAATTCCAGCATAACAGTCATCCGCTAATTCATTGGCCAAAAATCTGTGCCAAGTAAAGTGTGCTTCCTCAGTCACAGCTGCATGATAACTACAAATTGAATTCCTTAAAAGGCGGGGCGACAATTTATCAATTTTATGTGTGTATTGTGATTCCTGTAATAAAAGTCCTTTAAATTCACATCTTATTTCACGGGTTCGGTTCAAGTCGAAATACATACACCAAAGATGCCTGAAACTGGAGTTAAAATTGAAGTGGCAACAAAGAAAATAGTAGTTTTTTTTTCTTAAAACATATTTTGAGCCTTTGAAACCCTGTAAAAATGTGCTATACACGTGTGGTCCAACTTTCCATGCATTTAATCCCAAAGAACAGAGGGTTCTGTTCATCACGCTTTTTAAAGTTTTGCAATGGTTTTTAAACTGCCTAATTGCAATGTACCATTCTGGAAATAGTCCATCTAGACGGATACACCAGTACTGGTCATTCTGACTAAGCATAACAAACAAAGCAAAAAGGAGGCCAGTAAGCACTCACCTGATTGGTGTGGGGCACCCATGATGAGCTGTCATAGGAGGCCAATAAGCACTCACCTGATTGGTGTGGGGCATCCATGAGGTGCTGTCATAGGAGGAGGCCAATAAGCACTCACCTGATTGGTGTGGGGCACCCATGATGTGCTGTCATAGGAGGCCAATAAGCACTCACCTGATTGGTGTGGGGCACCCACGATGTTCTGTCATGAGTGGAGGCCAATAAGCACTCACCTGATTGGTGTGGGGCACCCATGATGTGCTGTCATAAGCGGAGGCCAAACTGGAAAACTGGGTCCCTGGGACACAGCGAGCCACAGCGAACATGCCGCCTTCACAGGGAACCTCGCTGTGGGGGATGGACAGTAGTACACGGCACTGCACCAGACTGCTCTCTGTGCCCTGACAGAGCACCTTCTCAACCCAGGAGGTCTTCTTGCTGACCTGGGAGCCCAGCCTGTAAGAAGCAGTCAAGGTATTGGACTTGAGGACAAAACATTGTGGATGTAAGGTATTTCCTTTTAAGAATAGTACATATTTAACTGTGAAATAAAGGACAGAGTTGCAAGATATGGATAAAAATGTCTTCATCTTGCATTAATTTTCCTAGACTTTAAGTGAAACAATCTATGAATTAAACTAACAGTCATGATAATGGTGCTAGATTATATGTCATCTTTGGATTCCTTCAAAACACGTTCAACTGCCGTATCATCTCTGTCATATATTTTAAGACAGTTCTTCACCCTCACCTGTCAGATGGATCAGCCATCATCGTGTCCCATGCCTTCCTGAAATACACAAATAGGGAAGGTCACTAACTGTGGCAATGTGAACATAACTGATATATCATCATTGATAAAGGAGAAACAAGTCCCGCCTGCCACACATTTACCAACCACATTTAAAGGTTGTTCATTGGCTTTCGACTTTGACTAACATCTATTGTGAAAACAGGCAGCAGTTTGGATGGGTAGTTTATTGGGGCGCAGGTCATGAGGCACGACATAAAGCCAAAACAGACCAGCGTACAGTACTTCAGTGATTAATCCTGAATTCAAGTGTCAGTTACACAAATAACTTATAACAATCCAACTTAATAAACAGATATAAAAGTCAATAATTTGTAATATAATAAACATTGACAATCAATCAGTTTTCTTTATACACAACAAAGAAGCAAATAACATTTTATTGTAAAAATTTTAAGGGAGAATACAAGAAAAACCGTTTGGTGACAACCATAATTACATCTTGGTAATTGGAAAGTTGGTAAAGTGATCAAAAATGATTCACCAAGGCGAAGGTTGTATCTGTAAGTTTGCAAATCCTAAATACAGCCTGTGTGGACTATAAAACACCTTGATTGAGGTACGTAAACAACTATGTGACCTCAGAAAATATCCAAAATGCTACACAGTACAAGTACATGCAGTAAAATGTCAGTCTTGTACCTCAACACAGGTGGCATATGACTGGCAGCCCTCCACTCAGTGTTTGCCACGTCACAGACAGCTGGCAAATGAACAGCCAATAAATCATTCGGGATGCAAAACAAGAAAAAATGTTGGTGCGGCTCAGTGGCCACAAACCAGGAGCAGCTGAAGGTCTCAATGTTCCCTTTGTGGAGCCAAGTCGGGCTCTCCATGCATGGCCACCCCCGGGATATTTCTGGCTCACATTTAGGGAAGCTGTCTAGCCAAAGTGAACACTTTTGGAATGACCATCGAGATGTAAATCATACAAACATCACCTGTGGATGGAGAAGCACCTCGACCAAGCAAGGCGGACACTGCTCTAAAGCTAACTACACGTAGAAAAGGCATTTTCAAGCATTCGCTCAGCTAATGCTTTTATCAAAGACAGAACATTTGAAATTGGAAAAAAAAACAGGGTCGGAGAACCGCGGCAGATGTAAAATTTGTGCTTTAAGAAGAGTCACGTGATTTTCATGAATTTTCATGTACCTACTGCTACTCAGGTATATCTAAACTCAATTTTAAAAAACACCTGCTACCTGAGCTAATGTTTGTAGCGAAGTAAGAATACTGTGTTATGTATTAATGTATATTTCAAAGAAGTAACGCACTTGTTTCCTTCCACATGGCACCTAGAATCCAACTCACTCATAAGCCAACAGGGACAAGATTGACAACGACCTATTGAGCCAAAGTGTTCCACAAAAATGTAAAAATTAAAAAATGCTACCAAATTTGAAACAGCCAGGATTCGAGGCATGCCTTTGATGGTCTACCCTTGACTGAGGTGTATAAAGTAAAACACAGACTCCAAAAAATAAGCTAGTTGTGAAGGAGGAAGTATTTTTATTGACCACAGTGGATGTCTGCCATTCAAGGACTAAAGCCAAACTGCCAAATACATCCGATTAAAGGGCCCTGCCTCTTATTTCTTCCATCTGGTGTCTCAAGAATCCACGGCACGTGTTAATGTGGGCCGGCCATAACAGTGAATGCCGCACACTTCTTCAGCTCGAGCCTATCTTGGCCTTCACTTGGTTCCTCCTCCCTTGAGGGAACCCGAGAAGAAACTCTACAGTTAAGATTTGGAGCTTCTGCGGTTCATTAATATGAATGGAGGAGCTGAATTTAGCCACTGGCTTTGGGAATGACTTGCTTTAATACGTCTGCCACGTAGCGCTGCAATGGTGCTGTCATGGCCGAGCCCAGACAACATTTTTTTTTGGATCAGAAAAAGAGCTAATAAACACATATTTGTCTGAAACCTGTGGTGTTATTGCAACTACCCTACATTTCAAGACACTAATACGGATGTCCAAGACAAACAAATAGGGCTGACGGACCTAAAGAGAGCAAGAACTTGTCTGCAAACCAGCTGACTGCTGCCAGTTAGTGTGATGTTTTATATGTAGCAAGTGATTTTTCAGTCTGTGTACTACTCAGGCTCAGTGAGACTGCTAGACATCAGTAGTATTCTGTATGCAGATAAAATACAGCCTTTTTATTGCTTTTAAAGAGCAACCCTAATGCATTTTCACCTTCAGCAGGTTATCAACATAAAAATACTATGTTAAATAGTACATAAAATATTATTTAAGACGCAAGGTGCTACATGACCTTTAGACCAATGAATCACTGGCTTTTCAAAATGAAATGGATGAGCCTCCATCCACCCCACCCCCAGCACCTAGACAGTTTCACACTAAGCATCACACATGCTGACAAACAGCCGCTTAAGTCACAGCAACTAATTATCAACTTCAGTGATTCAAGGTACCGCAAGGCAAGTCACTGGAGGGATTCCGAGAGAAAAACATTCCAGCATCACAGAACCAAGTGCTTTCATTTACTTCAACGGCAAAATCTTCTTCATGCCTGACATCTCTATGAACCAAATGTATAACACTCACAGATGGGTAATTTTCAAAGACAAGCAACTATGGGATAAGTGTATCCCAAGTTAGATCCTCACACAGCCAAACTCCAAATATGTCAGCACTAGACCACGAAACCATCAAGGGGATACTTCATATGGCAAAGGCATTTTCTATAGCAGAAAAAAGTTGCCTCAGTGAAACTAACATCTTTCAGATTTGCTTCCTGTGGTGACAGATGTTTCAGGGTCAACGACGCCAATGAGAATCAATTTTACCAACAGATTAGCTAAGTGCATTTGATTATGCGAAAGTCACTTCTAAAATGCACTACAACTATCACAGTTCATGTGGTCAACATCCACAAACATGATTGTGCATCACATTCCTGCTTATTTCAACTTTCTGAGATGACTTGGGCAATTATTTGTGAATCAGATCTGACCTTTGCTGCAGAGATCAAAAGGTGTGCTAGCACAAACAAAGGCTTGTGTCCACCAATTTAAATCTGGGAATGACACGTCAAGAGAGCATGGTTCTTGGCTCAAAAAAATGACCTGCCAAACAGGATACGTGCCTCCTAAAATGAACATATTCAAGATAAAGTCCTCTACTCATATTTTGCTTTAAAGTAAGCTAGATGTAAAAAAAAAAAAAAAACCCAGTGACTCAAACAGAGAAGAGAGTATTTTAATCACCTCTGGTGAGACTTGCTGACACTGCAGGGCGTTGTTCAAAAACACAAAAAAAAAATCTTCCAAGGCCTCAGTCTTCCTTAAACATATAATTACATGATGTATAGGCTATTCAACAAACCTGATTGGACGCAACAGCAGCCCATGCTTAGAAGGCGGAACAGAAGAACGTGCGTCTCCACATGAACGCTAGTCGTGATGCAAAACTGACAATCTTCACCTCATTCTAGGCTGCTCTAATCCTAGTTATGCCTAAAGCAAAGGAAGCTTAAATGGGTGAGTTTAAGCAGTGGGATGCAGGCCCCGCTTCATGTATGCATGAGGGTGTGTTTGTGAGCGCTGCTTCCACTCCAAAGTGAAATAACAGGAACTGCTTAAACCTTACGTCCTCATAATCAACGTGTGAACTTTAGAAAAAATCCAATGATATGGCTGCCTACGGGCGACATCTGTTGTTCTGTGACTAGAGATCCTTGCAGCTTTTAAGAATGAAAAATGCATTTCTTCCAGACACAATGTGATGACGGGTGCTCAATAATTAATCTCTGAGTGAAGTGGTTTAAGGGGTAAATCATGGAAAAGTTTAAGTCAAAGTGTAGTTTTATAGAGTGAAAGTTCAACACTGAAATCCAAATATGACAATATCAGGGTGGTTTCCAGATGTACATACTGTACAGTGAAAGTTTCCGCTCTTTCACAAGGAAAAACTACATTGATCCAGTTGACAAACAGTGCTCTCTGATACAGCTTCATGCGCAAATTAAGTATGTCATTACGACACTCAGAAAGAAGGAAGGCTATCTGGGAAACACCCATAATGCTTTTCAAAAGTATACATCTAACATTAATGATGGCTATTTTGATCTGGAAGTACAAGCGATTTTCCAATCCAGGACCATGTTTTGACCATGTCCTTTGGCTAATGTTTCTGGGGGGAGTCTGTGGTAGTGGTCTTGACAGTTCACGTCAAGAGGAAAAGTACATGTAAAGGAAAATAGATATATACCCCTTATAAACTCCTTAAAATGTGTTCAAAATATGTCACTGACCTAATTTTGGGACTATCGGTATAAAGAATTTCAGCACAATCCTCGAACAGTTGTGGCCAAGCCACTTCCCCAATTAAAGTCACCTGTTTCCAAACCAGCATTATTTTTATCCATCCACAGAACATTGTCATTTTTTGCCAATGTGTCAGAATCGAACTGAGTGTCTGACAGAGAGGAAAGAAAGCTGGAGCAAGCAGAAAAGCAAGGAAGTCAAAAAGGGAGAGATGGAGAAAGGAAAAGGGACCCAGTGAGGCCTTAATGTGCCATTAACGACTTCTGGACTGGGGGGGTACACCGCTAATTTTAAGCTGCAAATGCATCTGGCTATGTGTCGCTGCCCCACGGCTGAATAGCCACAGCAGTTAATACAGACATACAGACATTTTCCAATACACACACACATCTACAAAGACTGTGTGAGTCAAGTTCACACAGACACATCTTTTATGTACATACAGACACTCAAAGATACTCATGCTGACATAAATACACACACATTTATACATGCACAGATGTAAAAACACAGAAAGGCAAACACACAAATAACCCGAATCCACCAGCCAATTCTAACTCTGAATAGGAGGAACAAGCAGAACAAATAACTTCTTTTTAAATGTGGTTCTGACGTCGTACCATATTCTGCTTAAAGATGAATTACATACAGTAATAGCATTCACCTCATGAACCATAAGTGGAGGGGGCTTACCTGTACAGGTTGATGTTGTGCTGCTCCACCGCAGGAAATCCCAGCATCCCGCAGACTACTTGACCGGCATTGAGGTCCCATCCGAGGTCACAAACATACCTCCAATTTCCATTGTACATCACTTCCACTGCACCCTCCGTAACCAGCGCATAACCCCTGGTCGCTGGCACGACGGGCTGCAGACGTACCTCTTCAAAATTCACATGGGTGGAGGCCTGAGGGGGAAGAAGACGCCCAGATATTCACTGTGGTATTCTGATATTCCTAAGGTATCGTTCCCGGAACATCAAGTGAACATCATGCCCATGTTTTGGGTGCATCCAACCAGTGCTCCTCTGCTAGGCCTTAACTGACAAACAGCAACGTTACAGATTTCTGACTAAAATGCAGTTAGTGTCATGCAGTATTTTAATAGATCACTTTCATCCAAATGAAATGATTTCATTCTGACGTTAATACATCTGAATTCTTATTGGTGCAATTCAGATTAACTGCTGTGTCCAAAAGGTTCCACAGCACAAATCTCCTTGGAACTTCTCCATGCATCCTAATGGGAGTCACAGGTCTGGTTCCCTAATCACCACTGAAGCTGTGTCCTTAAACTGTCACCTTTGACTGAATGAAACCTTACAGGAATGCAAACCAGGAATGAACACCATTTCACTTACATCCCCTAACCATCAAAGAAGGCTTTCAATTTTGTATCTCCATCTAGTAAACCGACAGACATTTTCATTTAGCCATCAGCCAGATACTTTCACTTACAAGCCATGTCACCACAGGTGACCAGAAGAATTCACTTTGCACCCTCAGCATACCCTGAAACCCAAGGGCAAGGTTGGGATTCAGATTTGTACCAATCTGAATCCCAACACAAACGTGCTGCTCAACTCCAATTACTTGTACATGCAGTCATGATCAGATTCCTTTCCCCGCATTTTAATTGTTTAAACCAGTGTTTCTCAACCTTTTTGCAGCGTACCCAATGTTTACCATGCCAGTTCAGTCACAACCCTATATCAAGTATAGGTTTACATTAACGCTATGATCAAGCACGCAATGGACTCTGCAATTTACGCCAATCAATACCTATCACACAAATCTGATTGGAATTGACAGTGGATTTCAAATTAAGCATCTATGGTTTAAGTTCTTGGACTGGTTGAGTGTTCACTAGTTTTGCACTAAGCATCTGCAGACCCAAGACCCATTTACTGTATATAAGTTAATTCTAGGACTGGGGCTGAGAAATCTGATCGTGGATTAGCATAAGAGCTTGCTAATTTTAAAATGCTTATATTTCCAACTCTGCGTTGCGACCCTTTCAGAACTTGCCACAACCTAAATTTGGGTCGTGACCCATGAGTTGAGAATTGCTGGTTTAAACAAAACTTTTGTCTGGAATCACTCCAGCTATAAAAAACAGTCAATTGTGTATTTACAGATGTGAGTTTAGGAATACAGGAAAAATGAGGGAAGATAAATAAAAGAATTTACTCTTCAACAATTACAAGCTAACAAACTATAAACTAATGGAATTCCTTCCAAAAAAATGGCATCATCAGTCTTGGGAGTGTGGGTGTGTGCATGTATGTTTGCATGAATTAATGCATCAGTATACATGCAAAGAGTGTGTGAATAACTGTCTAGTGGCTAGTAGGTCTGGCCTGACAATATTTAAAAATATCCCATTTTAAAACCACAGACTGGGCAACAAACTTGTGTGAGCGTTTAACCCACAGTAGGAACGAAAGCAGAACCCTGTGATTCCTTACCGAATCATATTGGCTGCTGTACCTTTCCGGTGCATGCCTGCTCACAGGCTCAGGCCGGTTCTCCTCTACATGCGCGACTGCATTGCTGGGCCTCTGCACAGCAGCACTCCCAAGACCTGTGGGAATCTGGTGCCCACGCGCGACCGTGTTCCCATTGCTACGCTGCAGGTGGATCACATGTCCACGGGGTTGGACTGGCCGGCGGCCTTGCCGTGGCGAGTTCAGGTTCCGCAGCAGGGCGATCTCGTGACCACGTCGAGTCTGTCTCGTGCGCTCTGGTGGAGGGGGAGGGATCGTGCGTTCTGGCTCAGGGGGAGCAGGACTCACGCGTTGGATGGCATTATCTGACCACAGAGATGCTGAGTTCATCTGTTCCGATCGTGGAGATGATGTATATGCATCCTCCATCCAAGGAGAGTTCACTTGTTCAGAGCGTGGAAATGATGACTGAGCATTCTCTGACCATGAGGAAAGTGAATTGAAGTGCTCGAATGGTGGAGATGGAGAAAAAGCATGCTCTGTCCAAGGGGACAGCGAGTTCATATCTTCTGTCCGTGAAGTTGCTGGGTTCACAAGTTCAGGCTCAGGCCTGCGGTGCGGGGGGCCAGACCTCCTCTGGGGGCTGCAGATCACACCGAGGTCCTCAGCATGCGTGCAGTCGTTGACTGCCCAGCCATTAAACTGGCAGTTCGCTATTGACATTTCTGTACCAGTGCAGCGAACATTGTCCATCCAAATCGGACCTGATAAGGGACACAGCAAATTCCTATAATGAGACACTAACTTATTAGCCTGCTTTACTGTTTAAAAATCAAGTAGGATGATTACGAGCATGCAAGCCAATAAAATACCTCTGAAAAAGCACTTTGGCCAGCTTATGTCGATGTACATTATTCTGTTTTAAGGACTAGGAAGGAGAGTTAATTTACTACCCCATAAATGCATAAAATTGACCAAATTACACTTTACTGCAAAACTGACAGTCAAGGGGGATTTTGTAGAGACCAATAAATAGTGTTCAATACAGTTTTTTCAATATGCCTCTTACAGGACCCAAATTCAGACACTGTAATCATATGATAAAAAAACGTACAGCTGGTACGTGATAGTGCACATAATCATTACTTTCTTTGAGATAAAGTAAAGCCTATATTATCGGATTTTACATAGAGCAAGCTTAAACTTTAAGAAGAAATGATGCTCACCTCGCCCTTGTCCGAACTTGGCACTGTGCGCCCACGTGATCCCGCGCCGGAAGCCGAGCTCGCGGCAAATCACGTTGGTCAGCTTGATGTCAACCTCATCGTCGCAGACGGTGCCCCATGCATTGTTGTAGAAGACCTCAATGCGACCTTGATTCGGTTTCCTCCCGACGCCACTGCCGGCCAGGCGTACTTTGAAGGCCGGCGGAAGTCCGTGCGCCAATTGGAGCAGCCCATGGCTCACGAAGAGGACGAGGCCCAACATGGCGTTTCTGTTGTGAAACGAAAATCACAGCCACGGTCTGGTGAGAACGGCAGACACATAAATTCCTGTACAGAAAGGTTTGCATTACATTTTTAACCTACACTTTATGTCAGAGCGCCTTATTCTTTCAGAAGCTTGGCAGATCTTAATTGGGGATGTTACGTATACAATTCGGTGCAACACCCTAACGGTTTTCCCGCGAGACTCAAACGTGCAGGTGTCGTTTAATTTCTCCGAGAGGCTCTCGCGTACCTAATGCCCATTGCGCAGAAATTGTTGCACACCTCTTTCTATATTTTAACTTGACGTGTTTTTTAGTTTTATTTTTTTGAGATCTCATTAAGGTATTGCCATTTCGTAGGCTATTATATAGAAAATGAAATGAAGGGATACGGTTTAGAGTTTTTGAGAAACATTAATTAGATAAACTATATATGCAATTTGGTCTGCTTTTTGATTACCCAGAGACCAACAGTGACCCCCACTGGAGAGGAACATCTAACACTACTTAAAAGACTTAGGGTGAGCTCGAGGATAAATTAACGTTAGCCTGTAAACTAGTAGAAAATACATTCACTAACAGAAAATGTACAGAAACTACTAATACGTATAATTTCTTAAACGTATTTAAGGTCATGATGTTCAAAAGCTCAATCAGTTTCATATAAATAAATTTGATGCTGTTGCTATATATTGGCTCATATATTTAAATTAATTTTTGAGGTGGATGCGTCGATAGGATGTTACAGCAAACTACGTGGAAAAATAAGTCAGCTGCTTTACCGGAAAAACGAAGCGAAAATGACAAACGATACAAAATACCTTAAAACAACCTGTGTTAAATATGACTCAGTCCACGCTGTAATACCTATGCTCTGTTCGTTCTCACACAAGCTGATAGCTAACTGCCGGTGCTCTTCGGATATATCCGACTTTGGTGTCATAAATAAAAATCGCTCTTCTTATTTGGGTAAAAAGTAATTACTTCTTAGAAAATAATATTTTTGGATTTGGTCGGATTTATTAAAAATCATGTATTTTGCGTGATTTTTAAAATGTTCTTATTTTGTATTTAACATTTAAAACTGTGACATAAGTACTTTGAGTACTCTAGCACAAATATCAGCACTTGAAATGGAGGAATTAAAGTAGCATTCTGTCATCTTCCTTTTAACCAATTAAACCAATTGATTTAAAATCAACACAGAAGTTCCCAAAGCCTGAAAGAACTCTAATAAAAGATCCTCTTCTTTGCATAGACCACACAGAATTAATACATGCAAAATCATCATTATAGTGAGCAGACAAGTACACATATTTCATATCCAGTGGCATAATACTGTAGAAGTAAATTAATAAATGAGCAGAATGGGTCCGTAAAGCAAAGAGTAGCCTCATGGCAGCAGTTTAGGGAGGAGGCTCACCCACCTGACAGCCAGCTTTGTCTCTGTGTGTGGCTCCCTTGGAGAGCAGGAGAAAATGAAGGAGGGTGATAAGATGAGGTCTTTGGTCTAGACTGACCCTCTCCTCCAATCCCTCCCTTCTCTGTTCCCTCCTTCCTTATGCCTATTTCTCCTTCCCTCTCTCTTTAGCCTTTGTCAGAAAGCTCGTACATCTACATTGAGTGCTTCATTGTCAACCGTGGCCTCTGTTGCAGCTTTTTTGTATTTTTTTTCGGTGGGAATCATCAAACATCTGTCCTGTTGTATGACTAACAAACTGGCTTCCAACTGCTGCACGGAATGAATCTTACCTTGAACTGTACTGCCTGCTACTTGCAACTGAGGCGTAAAATACATTATCTGATTATTTACATCAACAACAGTAGTTTTGATGGAGCTATGGAGGAAAGCAGTTTCTTTTGATTGACCATAATTAATTTGGTGACACCACTTCATCAGTCATTTCTAAATTGCCCATAGTGTGTGGTTCTGAGTCTGTTTGTCTACCATCCCATCCAGGGTGTACCCCTACTTCGTGTGCCATGCTGCTTAGGATGAGATTCATGAGTTTTTAAAAGAAACAGCACCCAGCAAAATACCCATTTCTCTGCTACTTATTTGTATAAGCCTGGCTCTAGTTTTTATCTGCAAAAGGATGGGTAAAGTGCTCCATCAGAGAGCTTTAATCAATACAAGCCTCGCTGGATGAATAAGGGGTCAGCTAAACATACCACAACTGCCACTACTTATTGTTACATGACAAAGTGTGATCTAAATGTTAACCAGTTCACAATCTGAATAAACTAGTAGCTCCATGATGAGGCGTGCGTGACAAAGAACTGTTGACAAGTCTGTGCAGTACGAGGAACGTGTATAAATGTTACCAACCTCCATCCCATGATCATGACCATATCAGGATGGATGATGTGCAAGACGGCCCCTTTAAGAGAATAACGTCGGCACAAGTCTGTAATCACACACTGGGATCCCCCAGCTTCGCCTGTACCCACAATTTGTGGTAACATAAAATAAGTACGTTTTCCAACAATAACAGCAGTGTTTGAAACTGTGGAAGCTTCCCTGTTTTTGTTTAAAGTGCTTCATAATAGATGCAGCCATGACTTTCTCCCAAAAATAGTCCCAGATCAATGCATTTTACAACATTATCCTAAGACATAATAAAAGTTTTTTTTTTAAAATCTCCAACTTCTGCCGTTTATACTTTGTGATATTGACAAATTTAATTCCTTCCTAAAGCGCGCACACACAGAGGGGCTGAATCACTGAACATCCCACTATTCATTTGTTTGTATTTCTTGGTGTTTCAAGTGTGATGTTTTTCTAGTTCAGCTTGTGGTGGTTTTACAAAAACAGAGACGTGCTTTGTATGGAAATGCATCTCTCCTTTTTTTAAAATCAGGTAGTCAAAACTGGAAACCGGGGCTTCTAAATGTATACCTTTCCATATCCCCAGAACTGAAATTGGCAGTTTGTGTTGAGAAGGAAAAGTTTTTGTTTTCACTTCTTTTTGAAACAGGGTTAATTCCATTGAAGCAAAGTGAGGCAATTTTCTAGTTTAGGATGTGAATTTATCCATGGCACATTCCTGATAAAATATATTCAGCTGGACACCTTAAGGCACCAGAATACAATATTATCTCTTAGGAACTGCTACCTAATCATTAATCCTTGATACAATGCATTCATCATATAAAAATATAGGAAAAACTGACAATGTTAGAGTCTAAACGCAACATTTTAATTCACTCTTTGGTGCAAATTCTGTATAATGGGGAAAAATAAATAACTTTGAAAAGAAAAAATCATCATTACCCCAAAAAGTCAGTTGAGAAAAGTTAGTTTTAACTTAATAAACAGAGCATTTAGTGAGACAGATTCATTATTAACCCGAAGCACTTTGGGAATCAATATCTCTATGAATTATGAAGAAATAAAATGTAACAAGGTAGAACCTTAAAGGAGCTATTGTGTGGTTTTGCTGTTCATGGAAAAGGCACTGTGGTGAACGGGAACCTGCAGCGATTTGCTCAGGAACGTTAATGATAATAAAGATGATTTAAATAGCCCGATTCCAAAAGAAGTGATGTGGCAATTATTCATCCCAGCAAACCAGAGTTAACGCCAGTGCTGTGCAAGTCATCAGAACAGACACTTCCGGGCATGTAAATAATCTTATGAGCACTTCCTTTAAACCAGTGTTTCCCCAATCGGGTCCTCCAGAATACCTAGCCGGTCCACCTCTTTGCAGGAGGTAACAAAAATATGGATTGTCTGGTGTCCTCAAGGTCCAGAAGTGCTGCTCTAAACTATTTTCATTGACAGGAGATCCTGTCTTCCTCATCCTCTAAAAGCAAATTATACAACTCTGAGACAAGCCATGCAATACAGAACTGTAGAAATAGGACAAAGGCTAATATGAAATTTAGTATTCAAGTAAAACCAAAAAAACAGATTTTGATCCCATTGACTTAATTGCTAGCTTCAGTTTTCAATTTGAACTGGCTTGGTTTCCCTGCCCATAAATAAACTGGACCTTTAAATCAGATGGTAAACAAATTCGTATTTGGTATTTTAGTGTTTAAGATGATTACTGCGCAATAAGATGCAAGTACTCTCCTTTTTGGTCAGTAAAATATCATAAAAGGGATTAAAAAGAGGTTTGACTACAGAATGGAGAATTCCAGGCTTTGCAGTATACGTCTTAGCAGTTCTACAGAACTCCCCTCCCTTTCGGACCGTACTCAATGTATAGAGGACATGTATCCATTCAGAGAACACATCAGGCATCACTAATACAAAGGGCTTGCTGAGAAAAAAAAACATTTCTGACCATTACACCTTCCAGTTTGAGGTTTCTCAATGACAACACACGAGATCTGGACCATGCAAAGCAAGAAAAACAGGATAAGATAAATGGGACCTGACAACATGCTTTATATGAAAGGTCCCCAAGACACTTATGCCCCCCCCCCCAAAAAAAAAATGCACATACAACAATCCAGCTCTCTCCTGTGAAGAGGCTATTAATGCCAGAGAATAACAAGCTGAAGATAATGCATTAGGAAACATCAAGCACATAAGCTGAACTACACTAATCTTGTCACTCTAATGCCACCGTTTTGTCTCCCAGCATGTTGTGATTGTGGAAACCACAGAAAAATACATAAAAAGCGACTGAGTGTGAGCAGCAAAGGCAACTTGCATTGATTCCCATCTTCCACTCTGTAGCATCTCAGACAGCTGGACTCCAATTAGCATGAAGTCAGTACATTCCTCTCCTTTCAAACAGCACAACGCCAGCAAGTGCTTGTGGCATAGTGTATGAAATTCTCCCAATGGTCCTCCAATTTGTGCATAGTAGTTATTTTCATGACACATAACCAAACAATAATGATATATTGTTACAGGAAAATAAACAAGGGTGGAAATATAACAAGTGGTACATATTCCCTTTTCCTGAGAACCTAAAAACCCAGAAACTTTATAAAGGAATATTTAGTAAAAAAGTAAAACCAGGAAGCTGATTCAGTCAATCCTTCTGAAGTCAATTTTGTAAAGCCCAGAAGTGAATGTGAACACAGGACAGCAAAAATGTTTGCGCAATCAATAACAAACAATTTTGGAGTTCTGATACAGAAACAACATGTCAGTAAAAGACTGAACAGACTAAAAATGAGGGTCTATTCAAACTTTGAAGTCAGTTAACATTCAAAATGCCTCAGTGTGAGCCTGGACTGTGTTTATTCCTGAGACCACACTCTAGATTTTCCAACTTTGTAAACTCCTGACACTGATAAACTTGTTCAAGACAAGTCAGCTCATTTAACCGACTCGATTCTTGGCAGAATCAAAGACAGTAAACAGTTTAGCACCTAAAGGTTGAATTCCTACTGGTGCAAAACCTGACATCTAGTGGTTGAGGGATGTAAAAGCATTTAGGCCTGAGAATTACAAAGGGTGATAATGTAAAACAAATCCCCTAAGTGCAGTCTCCTAGCTACAAAACCTATCCAAGAGCCCAAGGTAAAATATGAAGACGCACATATAAAATAAAATACTGTAACAACCCCTCTTTTCACTTTGGATGAGGGTGAAAAAAGCCATTTTCAATATTGTATAAAACATACTGAAACCCAGTATACAAATCAGATGACATCCCTTCATCCACATTCGAACACACAGTCCATTGGCAAGTTTGTTGAAGGGAAACTCTTATGTCTGTAAACCTTAGTTACAGTGCACCCTTTCAAATCCACCCTTCCTGCAGAAAGAAGACTTGACAAAGGATATGCTGGTAAGGGCCACTACAAATCATGTGCGTTTTTTAGAAAATGTTGATCCTTTCCACTGTTCAAGAGAACCTGGAAGTGAAGCCTAAGAAGTGCAAAAGCACCATTCCTTCAAGACGTTTTCTCCTTCTCTATAGTAAACAGAACATGGTGTAAAAGATCATTTTAAAAAAAGTAAAGTAACAAGCAGCACAGGGAAGGGTGTCACTCGAAGGGACTACCAGTGACATCCATTTCTTCCTTCCAGGTCAAACATCAAAGGAAATTAGGCATCTTGCATTTAGGGCCACTGTGTCTCTATACTGGACAAAGGTTGGACTTAACTAGAAAATGGATTTGACATCTTACTCATTGTCACCTGCCTTTGGTTGGATTTGAGCAAAAAGCATATTGGTTAAGTTAACTATGGCAGATATGATTTGCTACCGCTAGTACGCCACTTGACCATTAAGTATGGAATTATCAATTAACCACAGTCTCCACATCCATTCCAGTACCATAGTCTTCACAAACTGTGACTAGCACTCTTTGACAACATGTAGCTTGCAGCCAGCGGCCAGCCGGAACTGTGCAAAAATAATTTAGGTAATAAGAAAGTTCGTCTTAACACGCATTATACCAAAGTGGTATGATATCCCAGTCCTGTTGATTTATAGTCCTCTCCCTTCCTTTTGTGGGACAGGTGGTCTATGATGGCAGCCAGGGCTTCCTGTCCCGGCCACGCTGCTCTGGGATGTGCTTGTAGCGGCACTTGTCCCCGAAGTGGCAACCGGTGGTCCTCCAGAAGTAGCACTCATCCCCATTTATGGGACCCTTGCGCCTGGACCTGTGGACAGACCAAGACAAAATCACTTTACATTTAATCATGCAGAGTTAGATCGAATCAATCCATTTAATCCTGTCATATTCCAAAGTATTCTTTGGAATTTGTTCTCAAAGTACAACCACAAATCAATTACCCAGCAACTGAGGTCAGTTGGGATGATAGGGGGACAGTGCCTGAGGTGGGCCTCTGTGGCGAGAGCACAGCTCTCTGACGATCTGGATACCGAATCACAAGCTTGGTGTCCTCAATCTCTACTCCCTGGAATCAATGATCGATAAAACACAACTTACTGGGGACATAAACCAGATTCAGTCACACACCACTGGATCCAGTTGATCAGTAGCATCTATAGCATTTCGAGCAAGGAAAACTTCACATTACAAGAATCCTACCTGTAGCTTTTCCATTGCAAGGGCAGCCATATTGGAGTTTCTGAAGTTAACAAAGGCACAAAAGCGTTCATGAAGAACTCGTATGCTCTCAATCTCTCCAAAGCTGGTGGGGGGACAGAAGTACCGCAACGTAAAGCAGCATATATATATCAATTATTCAGAGACTGGTGACAGCTCAGAAATATTGACCCTACGTTTTGAAAAGGCTCAAAAGGTGCTTCTCGCTGACATCTGTGGTGACATTTCCCACCCACAGTGATACGCATGGGGACCTGTATGTATTGTGAGATGAACAAACAGGTGACAGACCAGCTTTGTCAGAGCACTCCTCTGTGACATCATCATTCAGTTGTTTCACAGCCCCAAAGCACAGCTCACGGGTGCTTGCTGAAAGCTCATCATACTCACCCTGACTGGTTCTGCACAGAATTGAGATCCATTACTAAGGAAGGAGAAATTAACAAGATAAGCACTTTTGGTTGTCCAATATCTAAATTTTCCAAAGCAAAAAAGCAGGTTATTGAAGTTAACCTAGCTAAAATCTAATAAGTTTCTGCACAGTGTTTAAATGTTAAAGCAAACCTTAAATTATGTAAAAATGTGCACAGTCAATAAATAGCATATAAAGGACTAGTGTATAATTTATTGTACAGTGGTACCTCGGTTCTCGAATTCATTAGAACTCAAATTTCTTGAAAGTCGAACAAACCAGTTTGACCTAGACCTCGATCTGAATATCAGAAGTTGAACCGTTAACACTGACCTAATATAAATTGTATGAGCCAGGAAATAAGTCATACTACAATGCAATTCTTACTTGAATGCCTCCTTCTTTAACCAAATAAAGCAGCGCAACATTACAGTAACTAACAAATACACCACTAACTTACATGTACTATTAAAGTTTAAATAAATTACATAAATGCTCTATTTTACCATGTGAAATAACTGAAAACCAGTTCTCACTGCCTTAACGTGATATTTGGAAGAAATAGCAGATTACGCATCAGAACTGCCTGGGATACAAACGTCATGCATGTAACGAAACTCTTCAACCAGTATTTTAACTCTAAAAGCGGAAATTACTAATCTGCAGGATAGTAGGGGTCTTATAATTGAAAGTGACATTGATATAGTAAATGAG
>JABFDZ020000045.1:3761910-3774236 GCA_019775955.2 Pollimyrus isidori | reverse complement strand
GCTTCCGGGATAGGCTCCGGACCCCCCGCGACCCAGTAAGGATAAGCGGTTTGGAAAATGGATGGATGGATGGAAGAGTTCAGCAAATATCTACTAGGTTCACTCCAAGTGCTAACCTTTCACAGGAAAAAATAACGCCAATATCAAGGACAGTGAAAGTGATGTGTGGCAAAATAAGGTATTTTTCAAAGGCCTAGAAGAGCCATCACTCTTACATTTTGCCATATTTGTACTTGAATTTACACATTGTTAACTTCAGTTGTATCTGCAGTCAGGTACAATAGAGAGGTACTCCATGCAATAATAAGCCAGCTTATTGTTGGTGAGGCTTTTCCAGCTAACAATGGATGCATCACACATGTAGTATCAATGACAATATATAATATAAGCAATGCAGAAGTACTTCAGTGGCCATTGTTCATAACACAATGTGTATCGTCTGCCTCAGCTGATGTAGCACAGTCTAAAATTCTCCATTCTATGGCTAAAATAATTCTGCTTATTCATTTTACACCACTTGGATTAGGGTAGAAGGGCTTCCTTAATGAGTGACTTATCTTCTGACATCTTACTGTTGTGCAGTTCCCGCTATCCTTTGGATGAGCACTATTCCAGTCGTTGGTGAGGTTTTTCCTACATTGAGCTACTGCAGATTCCCAACTTCATGTGACGTTCCTGGTGAAAACCTCAGCAAACATTGATATACCCAGCTTCCAAACAGACATCGCTGCATCAGAACCTTTAGCTTGTGTCCACAGGTTGCTTGGCCTTCAATATCATCACAACAGTTTGAAAGTAGTTTATAAAATGTGGTAAAATATACCTACATAATTATTATAATCAGATCATGTTAAATCCCCAGCATGTCAGCAAATTGAAATCTCTGAGGTCAGCATGTCACATAGGTTTGCAACCCAGCTGGGTACCTTTTATAGTAAATACTATGTCACACCATTGAACAAGCTGTTTGTGTTACATATTCAGGAAAAGTGGATGGAAAGTTATACTGCAGGCCATATAAACCATAGCCTGCAGTATAACTTTCCATCCATATATGTTTAGCGAATAAAGTTATACTTTCAAGCTTCAAACAATGCAGATACTGTGTCACATTCCTGCACAGACTAATTTATCTGTCCTTCTCTGCTGCCGAACACGAACATGCGGAAATGTGTCACTTCAGGTGCCACGATGCTAGAGTGGAAATGGGACTTTTTAATCAGTCGCTACTAAATAACTAAAGGATTTTCATGGCACATGACAGCTGTCGTTAGTTATTAGATGTGATGTGTTCAGAGTGAGGAGCCTTGCTCAATGGTGAAATCACTCTGCCAGTCACAGAATTAGAACCAACGACCTTCCAGTCACTGGCACAGCATCCAAACCCACAGAGTCAGACGCCGCCAGAAGGATAACAGGGAAATAATATGAGTGAAATCTAATTTTTAGGAATATTATAACTGTACTGTGTAGTAACCCGAGGCTGCTCATGTTCCTGTCTGTGCGTTTTGATTAATGTTGTATGGCTTAATGTGCAATATGTGTATTAACATGTTTAAGATGTATGACCACACACCAGAACAAGATCCTTGTACGTGCCTGTTAAAATAGAGATAACGTTAATTCTGATAATTAAATCCATCCATCGAGAGAAAAGAGATCCATACACCAGCCAAAGAGAACACTTTTAGTAATATAACTTCTTAACAAGCCAGCAATGCATAAAGAATAAATAATACTATTAAAAACCTAAAAGGTACCATGCTAACATGACAGAGTGTAAAACCACATAGGCTAGACCAGGGGCGGGCAATCTTATCCGCAAAGGGCCAGTGTGTATGCGGGTGTTCCCTGCAACTCACTAATTACATTACTAATTAGAGGACTGATTGGCTGAAGAGTCCAGGCACCTGGGTTTGAACAGCTGACTTAAAGGTTATCCCAAACACCTGCATACACACCGGCCCTTTGTGGATAAGATTGGCTACCTATGGACTAGACCCATGAACTGTACTTCACCAAGAAGAAAGGGCACATACAGTGATCTTCACTAAATGCAGTTGATGTAGACAGTCTGCTAATCCAATTGAATATGTGAGTGCAACTGAATATTTGTAGCATGCAGAATCATGAGGTTCAGTTACTGCGTGACTAAGTATTAGAATTACAAGGACATTTGATATAAGCAATTTTAAAGATAAACGAGTTTTTATTGTTGGCTGTGATGGGTTAGCACCCCATCCTGGGTTGTCCCCCACCTAGTGTCCATAGCCTTCGGGATAGGCTCCAGACCCCCCATCAGGCCATCACCCTAAATAGGATAAGCAGTTTCAAGAAAATGGATGGATGGATGGATATTATTGTTGGTGCCAGATGTGGTGACCCCAGCTTCTCAGAAACAGCAGTCCACCTGGGAATTTTGGAAACGCAACGGAAACGCACAAACGCAAACAGCTCAGTACAAAGGTGGCGTGCAGAAAGGCATCTCCAAAGGCACAGCTCCTCAGCCCTTGAGGTGTTTCTGGAGACAAATAGGGGATCCTGCGTCGTGCTACGTAGAGGTGGCTAATAAACTAGCCACTAAGTGTATGAATACATTTTGCAAAAGACACACTACTATTTCTACCTATTAAGACGTTAAGTTAATGGCCGCAGTGGGATTAAATGCACACGAGTGCTGTATCAATATACATAAAAATAAATACCTCTACCTAACACAAATCGGTACGTGACTTCATTTCCTCCGTTTTATGGAGCTCAACGCAGCACCGTTTTCTATCCAAACCAATCGCGAATCTTCTCCGTCCCAAGCGCCCTGATTGACAGCGACTATCGGCCAATTGCTTGAACGAATCTCAGAGCCGTCGTTCAATAGAGTCGCTGGTTTGGTTCGTGGGCGGTGACGTAACGGTAGTCGTGTTTCTGTGGGAACTGGACGGACATTTCGTCGGTTTACTCCCGTTGCCGTCCACTGTCGCTGTTCGCCCGCTTTTCCGGTTCTCTCCGGGCCGCAGCCATGGTTTATCACTCCCTGGCGTTGCCGATGGTCTGTTTCACGACGTTGTGGGGTCTAGTGGGTATCGTCGCTCCCTTTTTCGTGCCCAAGGGACCTAACCGAGGGTAAGCATCTGCTTCTTATGCAACCCCGATGTAACGCAATCATTTCATTTATATTTTAATATGACAGTTTGTTTGGAAAATATCAAAATTGCATCGGTAGATAAGGTCGAACCGGAAGAGTGTGCATACTGTCTGTCTAACAGGATATTAATAACGGAACGCGGTGTCCCGAATCCCTAGGTCTGCTTCCAAAATGCCTCCCAGCATCCGGAGCTGCTCGGCCCCATGCTAGCTAAAAGCACCATACACTGCATAAAAATATCTCTTTAATGTTTATATGTTTTTAGCTAAACTCTGTCCCATATCCCCGCCCGCATCTCTTTTTTTTTAGGGTTGTCATCACGATGTTGATATTGACAGCCGTCTGTTGCTACTTGTTGTGAGTATTTCCTACTGTCACATACCGGTACGTCGGTGCCCGGTTACCTGCTCATATGGGGAAGCGGGTCTCTGTCAGTAAAATAAGCCGATGCGTGGTTTATAGAGCCGGGGACACCCGCAGAGCCCGTCCTGGGAAGCCCTTGGGTGACAAAATGAGAAGGTGTTAAAGTATAGTGCATATAAAACCCACGCGTTTTTGTTGCCTTGCGTATTTATAAACTGTTATGTGTGTTTTTTCCATTTTCAGTGCAATCTATAGGGTAAATGGCAAAATTATTTCTGCTTCAATGAATCCAGCTGAGTTTAACATGAAATGTTTCTCTTACTTTTGCAGCTGGTTGATAGCAATTCTGGCCCAGACAAACCCCCTGTTTGGACCTCAGCTGAAGAATGAAACCATCTGGTATCTGCGGTATTACTGGGAGTGAAAGTCTGATCATGGTAAATCCGTAGCTCAGCTAACTTCACTTTCCTACTGCATGTTTATACAGACTCTCATAGTGATAATACCACTGGCATACAGTAACCATGCCCCAACAGCCATATTCTACGTACTGTATGTATTCAAAGCAAACAGACTGCCCACAGGTTCCAGTGATTAGTTACACTAAAGTAGAACGTTCACTGAAGGTTCTTGTATATCTTAAGAATCTTAACTTTTCTTTGAAGAGTTACTATCACAAGTTAAACATTTTTATCTGCATCCATACACATAACAAACATTGGTAATTAACTCTCCCCTCCTCCTCTCTCCATTTTCTTGTAGTCTAATTCCAGCCTGAGGCCATCCCTTTCCATTGCTCTTCCCAGGATGATGTCTAAACTCCAGTCTCCTTCCCACAGTCCGTTATCAAAAATCACCCAGTAAGAATACATGAGGCACAACACTTCCTGTTTACAAAGCGCACGAGGGCAGTGACCCTGTCTTTTTCATGATATTGAAAATTATGGCATTTCCCTGAACTGAAAAATAGAGGTGTCGACTTAGACAGCTTGAGTAAACACTCTCTAATGCATCATTTATAGGCAGACACTGTCGCCATGTTCTTGTTAATCACTGCAATTTTCATATGACATTACTTTAATAATAACCTATAGCTGGAATGGAAAGGGCTGCCCATGGAGCACTGTAAATATTATCTCAAAAGTGAAAGTGACGAAGTTGTTTATGTGAGATGTCTAATCCCATTCATACATGGTCAAGTCACGTGCTTTTCCTTTGTGTGTACAGTGTGTGAGTTGACGCTATAGAATTTTTTTTTTGGTGATTTTGCTTTATTTATTTATTTGTGTTCTCTAATGTATATCGGATAGCAATGTTGTGGATGTGACAGCTATACTGTGATCTGTTTGTGTCAGTCGTGTGCGCAGTCAAGAGGATTCAGTGCCGGTCATAGAATCTATAAGAGGACAATAAGGCCTACTTCACAAAGCCATCTCTGTGTTTCCACTGCAAGACGCTTACCTCCCATTTCCCTGAAGGGTACTTAACCAAAACCCGTTTCCATGGTGAACCCAACAGTCACTTAAAGCTGTACAGTCTTTACTGTCATCCCAACATGTTGTTGTAAACAGTTTTTAGCGTGGTTGACTACAGTGTTGCTGGAGAGGCTAACCACCAGAGACGCTTTCCATCTTTGTTTGCATGTTATTACTAGGGCTAGAGGCATGTAGTGTATATAGTTTTTAAACTGACCAGAGTGTGTGTGTGTGTGTGTGTGTGTATATGAGAGAGAGAGAGACTGGCTAGTTGCATTAGTGAACTGTAAACACAGTGATGTCATCAGTGCTTATGGGCTAAAACGATAGGTGATTGCTATTTCTTTATGTTTTATAGAATGCCTTTGTCCAGAACTGCATGTACTTTCAGCGTTCAGGCTATTTCACCAAAGGTACATCAGCAGCTCCTCTCCCAAGACTTGAACCTTTACTGTTCACAGTCTAAGGCACCTGTGTCCCATCTTAAGGCTTACAGTGCTGCCTGTGTTCACCGTGTACCTTCCCCTGACGTGGAGAAATTTTGGCACATGTTTAACAGAGCTTGGGTGGAGGCTTCAGGGGGCGCCGTTTAAGCTTGATAAGTATATGTTTCCGTCATTTCCCTGTCCTTCTAGAACCATTGAATAAAGGTCGGGACGCATAGAAAGCTCTAGGCTCGGATGTCATTTTGTGTGTCTCGCCTTGCCTTCACCGTGCCTTTTGCGCTGCAGAACAGCATGTTTCACACTACAGGAAGTGTGGCATCATCACACCAGACGCTGAGGCACGGCGGTGGGTTGTGAAGACTTTCACCCTCTGCGACTTCACATGCAATGTCAAAACTATATTAGTTCTGTTACAAATTGAACATTTTGTTTGACGTTTAACATTAAACGTCAGGGTAATCTTTTTAGGCCTGAATTCATTTCTATATATTCCTTTATTTGTTAGCGAGCCTGTGTAATCATGTAATCGCCCTGCATTGCTGAAAGTGAGCATTAAGCTCCCGTTATCAAAGGCCTGTTAGCTTAGCGCACGGCTCTGTCATTCTAACACCTCATATCCAAATGTGCCTCCTGGCAAGTGGCTTCGCCTAGTAATGTGCTGGGACCCAGTTAGCAGAATGTGTGCCACTTTCTCTCTCTGCTTTTCTGCCGTGTGTAAGAGTAGGAGGTTATGTCATTGAAAGATAAGCCCAGTATTTGTAAACAAGAGCGAAGGGACCCTGTGTGATTGAGTGGTATGCAAGTGACCTAAGAGCAAAAAAAAAAGGAAAAAAAGCTGGTGAAATGGAACATTAAAATTAAATGCCATCTGTGTTAATAACAAGCTCCCTAGATTGGCAGAGGGTCCAAGCCTGTATGGATGGCAGCGATGGGCCACAGATGGAGGACGACAAGGTGGGTCCATCTCTGTTTTAGCAGGGGCCTGAAGGGTAACTGAAAACCCAGATCAAAGTGTGCCTGGACTTTACAATTTGCCCGTCTTCGGTAGGAAATAAAAAAAAGGGGCAGTAGAATAGCCTTTTCCTCCGAGGCGGCTAACGTTACAGCTGTGTGTGTGAGTGTGGGCAGGGCCGCCGAGGCGCTGTGTGCTTTTCAATCCCAGCGATGTTTGAACCTTTCGAGTTAAAACATTTTATGCAAATGTAAACTTTGGATGTTTCTAACGTGAATATGAAGACGCCCAGGCATCTGCTGTCCTTATGAAGGATATTGGCCGTGTGTGTGTCTGTCTGTCTCTGCCGGCGTATCTATACTGCATATCATTCTGGAACTGGCTTTTTTATGTGCAGGATCTGGTGAGCATAAACTAGCTTTGTTGCAAAGACAACTGCAGCTGAACTTTTGAGTATGGAATGCATCCAGGCCTATCTAGGTCATTATGTAAGAGGTGTTATATCAGATTTGGTGTCAGCCGGATGTATGGTGTGTGTCCCCCACCTGACATTCCTCCTCGCCTTAAAAAGAATGATTGTTTTTAGCTCCTATATTTAACGTTCTACACCCAACACTAAAAGTCTTTACGATTTTGTAAGGAGTTGTTTTATTGAGGAACAATCAATGGCCAGGATCATTGGCCAGCTGGTATTGGAAGGTCACTGGTGTCTTCTGTGTTTTTGTATGAACAATGATACATTGTGTGCGCATAGCAACAGAAAAGAAATGGTCTGTACTAGTGTTTCTCAATCCAGTCCTTGGGGACCCCCAGATAGTCCATTTTTTTTTTTGCTCCTGGTAGAACAAAAATGTGGGCAGTCTGCGAGGGAGCAAAAATGTGGACGGTCTGCGAGTCCCTGAGAACTGGGCTGAGAAACACTGGTCTACACAGCTTCCCAATTGCCCTTCAGTATTTTAGTCATCAGTTTGATGTATGTGAAGTGGGAAAAGGAACACACGAGATTTGAATCTGTAATGAATTAATCTTGGCAAATCTAATAATTTAAACATATGTTACAATTAATACGTTTTGGATTAACGCTAAAAAAATATATGAAATGACATGTTGGAGATTTCTGTTTACTCGCATATAAATATGAATTATGCACGTATAAACAGAAATATTTTTGTAATGTACAAAACATAAAATAAGGATATTATCAAATCATTAAGTAAAATCTTGAATAGAGGCTATAGTGTTGCAGCAGTAGTAACTCACGTGGCTGAGATGGTCGGCGGAGATTCGTGTGGTTCCGTTTGATGTCATTTACACATCCTCACACATTTGTCTCCATGTGCTTTGGGCATCATTGAGGGGGTGTTGACGGCGAGGGGGCAATGTGTGAGGGGGCGTTTCTAAAATAACTATCATTCTTATTATAATAATAATAATAATAGGAAGAAGAAGGAAAAACCGCACACGCCGCCAGGCTTTTGTGGGGTTTTCTTAGGTAACACGTTTGGTGCCGATTTCAGCGCGACGTCGCCGGCCACGGCTGGTTTCGTAAGTGGCCCCATCTGGCTTCGGGCGGGGGACATGCTTCGCCAGCTGCTCCCAAGACCGGGCGAAAAAAGCCCCCAGATCCTCCACGGTGACCCCGGCGGGGTGGGGGGACGGGTCACGTGAACCCTTCCACTGACGTTGGATTTTCTCGTTCTCAGCCATATCCGTTTTCAAGTGCCGTGAACTCATTTGCCCTTTTTCACCAACACAGTGCTGTTTACAGCTGACACAGTTTCCATTTTACATACGGACTTTTCCCCGGCGTGATACATTGGCTTTCTGAATCGGTAAAAAAATAATAACAATAGCTTTTAACAAAAAAGTAACATGTAAACTCACCGTAACTGAATAAATGACCATTTCGCCGAACAAGAAAGAATTTTTCTTTTAATTCTGAGTCATGCGGGCGACACCATGTCTGTCGTAAGGGGGTTAGCTACTTTCCTGTGCATTTCTTAAGGATGATTACAAGTAGAAAACACAAAATGGTATCCCTCTGAAAGCATGGTGCACGTTGTATTTTAAGTATTATCGTTGCAGACAGGTTTATCCCCTGATACGCCATGCGTTCCGATATTTATTTAATTAATATTTATTTTTATTTTCCCTTTTATAAATTATGGACCAGCTCAATACCAGCTGTTTAAAACTAACTTCCTTTATATGGGATAAATAATTTGTTTGCTGTGTGTTGGTAATCTCTAACGTACCCTTATTGTATTCGGTTTTGCCCAATTATTCATATTTGGATGCCAAGGCAGACATTTTCTATTTGTGTATCCCTTTACTTGCCCGAAGAATTCTTTCAAGGGGAGCACGACGACACCGAATAAGGTAGCTAAGCTTACTTATTTAATTTACAGAAGTTGCCAGCCGTCATGTGCTTTTTCTTTTCTTGTTTTTCGGCCGAATATTAGTTTTGATCGCTCTTGCGAGTGTGTAGCAGATAGTGTCGTGGACCGATCGCAATTTGGGGAAGGCGGCTCAGCCGAAAGCGTGCGATTTCTGCGACTCGTTTGTTTAACTTTCGGCGTAAAAACTGTCACTGCCAGATCTGGCCGGATCGCACATACAGGTGGAAAAGGACGAGAAGGGGGAAAGAAAAGGGGTAACTTCCTTCTTAGCCTGTCGTCTCCTTTTTTATTTTGCCAACCACATTGGAAATAAGGCCGAAGGTCGTCTGCGTTTTCTTTAATTTAACTTGCCCTCACCGCCACCCGTTATTCTGGCTTTGGGAAAGAATGGACAATAAATTGACATCCGATGGTGCTTCCAGCTGCAGCCGAAATTTTATTTTGTAACGTAACGTCCGCGGCATAATTTGTTGCCGGTGTATTGCTTTGAAGTCTAATAAGGACAGACTGGATCATTGATGAGGGCACCGGAGGTTCCCCGACTTTTATAATTCTGCGGACGATTATGAAACATATCGCAAGTTGGAAGACAAGGTAAAAATCCGCGATAGTATTCCGGCGGCTTTATCTTTTTTACAGTGGATAAACTGAAACTTTGACAGCTTGTCGTGCGGTAGTGGGCTCAGAGGCTTGGGTCCGAGTGTCAGGTGGGACACATCTGCGCACCTTTAGGGCAGCTCCCCTCGCGAATGATCGGCCGCCTTCGATGGCTAGCAGAATGGGTAAGCTGCCATGAGGTAAGGGCACCGGCCAGCAAAAATCAAGACCGTAATTCGACTCTGCCTTAAATTTCACATTTTCCTTGAGAAATACTTTGTGGCAGGACTTCGGGGGGAGATATTGGGGACAACAATATATGCCGTATTTGTTTCTTGTGCTTCGGAAAGAGAGAACAAAAGGAGCATTAAATGTCTTTTTTGTTGTTGTCGCGATTTAGACAGTGCCGGGGAGCGGACGCTGTCTGGGTGTTTTTTTTTTTTTTTTACCAAAAAGAAACGCCGTCCCTGAGCACCGACTTCAACCGACGGCACGACTTGTCTTATATTTGACAACTCTGCCATGTCCGGCTCCAGGACCAACGGTTCTATCCCGGGTGTCGTGGACAATAAAGAAATTTCTGTGCCATTTGTCTTTTTTTCCCTCCCGAGTTTAATCCGCCGTGGGTCACATTGCCGGCTACAACCAGGAATGTCGTATTGTTGCTCGGAAAGGCGCTTTTTCTTAACTCCAGTTTATTTATTTATTTATTTATTGCTATTCATCAAAACTGCCTCTTGAATCCCGAAATTGAATTTGCAGCCTCCCCCGCAGCTCTCTGGGGATGTCAGCCGAACGGTCCACCTAGACCTCTCGGTACTGAAATTGCGAGCCGAGGGTTTCGCGGCCAGCCTGAATTCACTGTGCTGCTGTTTTTGCGTATTTGCCAAATTAAAGCAGATATTGAGTATCTGTAACCTTTTTTCCACGCGTGCTGGTAAAAGGAGGGCCACACATGCGAAATCGAGTGCCGTTTGTGTATGTGTCTGTGTGTTTTTGCTAATGGAGGTAAATGCATTTATAAATCCCTGGCTGTTAGTCAAGATGAGATTCTCACCGTGTGTATTTAATCATAGGGGCCCCGTGAATGGGGTGCTGGGTGAATTGCCGTTTGGTGTTAACAAATCGCTTGAGAACCGAACCCCTGTGATCTTCCAGCGAGGTGCCAATTTTTTTTGCTCTTGTGGAAATACCCCCTCTGTAAATGGATGTCTCTCCTGGTTCCACTTACACATGTGGGCAAAATACATCAGCCTTTTATGTAATTATGGGGTTTCAAACAAAGGTGCACTGCTGGCTAACGTTTTGGCTTATGGGTTCAGCATCTTTCACCCTGCTCTTCTGATGCCAGGGTGCTTGTTGAAGTTGCCACACCTGTAACCCCTCATTCTGCATAGTTATATGTAGTTACCAGTTGTAATCAAGCAGCGGCAATTAGCAGCTTTTCATGTGACAGGTGGTGTGAACCTTGAATTCACGGCTTCACAACGTGCGAATGGTCTGCTGGTGGTCTCGCTTGGAAGAGGCGTCCCGTGACCGCTGAAGGTGTGACCACCTCCATCCAGCAAAGCGTTGGGCATGCCTCAGGTTGGTTCCTCTGCCCCTTCCTGCCTGTCTGCATTCTTTTTTTCCACGGTAGGCCTGAACGACATTGTGTTTATAACCAGGCACAAAGGAACACAGACAGGAAATATTGTTTCCCCATCGTTTTACCCAACTGTGATTGACTAGTTTGAACAGCAAGCAGTTATTTCGAGAGCGGCTGGCAGGAGGGGATTAAGGCTGTTTCTGCCTTCCTGTGTCTGCAGCCGGGCACGAACGGGATGGAACCGATATTTGGCGAGGCGTATGGGAACCACCGGTGCCTCCTCACGCCATACCCCTTGGCGGGATCTCCACTGGGGGGCAGGACCGACTGCGACCAGGTGAGAGTGGAGCCAACCTGCTGATCTGTGCGTGATTAACCCATAAGTTGAAGTGTAAAAGATAGAGGTGAGTAAAACTTGGATCGAGTTAAAGATCGTTTTACGTGGCCCTGAGCAGTTGTGTGATGGTCAAGGACATCTGCAGAATTTATGAGTGCCTAAAAAGTGTAAAGGGATAGACCTTCGTCAACTAGATAATGTAAGAAAGGGTTACGTCTTTTTATGATTGTAGGATTGTTTTTGTTGAATTGTGTATGGTAACGACCCATTGTCTCACAGAATGTGGTCCTGATGCTGGGCTCCCCGGCAGTGCCCCGCAAACGACCCTTCGAGCTGCTGAGCGACCTGGTGGACGACGGCTTCGGTGAGGACCTGCACCATGAACGCTGGGACATTTCTGCACTGGATGATATCACACGCTACACCAAAGGCAGCCTGGAGGGGGAGCTGGCGAGCTCGGAGGTGATGCTGATCGGCAAGTGGGGCAGTAGGGAGGAATCCACGGAGAAGCAGGCGTGGTCCGGGTTGGGTACTCGGGTCCGGGATGAGCCTGATCCAGCCCCAGAGCCAAGCCTCGCCAAGTCGTCCGCATCTGACAGGCAGGAGAGTACTTTGACACTAGGGGGTGCAGCTGCAGAGGCAGAAGAGGAAGAAGTGGAGGAGGAAAATGCCCAGGGCCAGGCGGTTACTGAAGCCACTCCAGCTGTAGTGTTTCAGCAGCCAGGGGCCACAGTGTCACTGTCTCCCAGTGCCCTGGAGCTGCGCAGTGAGGAGCACAACTACTCCCTGCAGGCCGATCGTGGCTCTGGATCCAGCCAGGGCTCGGACAGCGAGACGGCAGACACTGAGGATGAGGAAGGGGAGGAGGAAGAAGAGGAAGAGGAAAGAACAGCAGAGCCTGGCGACCAGAGCTCCTCTGGAACGGAATGTGGTGAGAGCACCGTCATCTTCCCTCCATGGCCTGACAGCCTTGAATTCAAGTCCGACTCTGTTTAGGCTTTCAGCAGAGACTATTTATAGACACACA
>JABFDZ020000045.1:3742046-3758871 GCA_019775955.2 Pollimyrus isidori | reverse complement strand
CCTTTATCCTGGGTATATTTTTATCCCATTGTGCCTAAAAATAGACTTCACACTGCTCAGTGTAGTTGTTGGCTGTGGAAGGGAAGCTGGGTGCCGGGGTGGGGTGGAGGGTCCTTTGGAGGGGGTTGGCTGTACATGGCAGAGTACTTGCGACCGAAAAAATTGTGAATCTGGTGCTTTACAACAGAGGGCATAAATAAGCACTTTGGAAAAACGTAAACACGTTTAGGAACTATGTCAAGTGTACACATCCTGAAATAACTGATTACCGCTGCAAGCTTTTCATTTCCAACCTTTACCCGGTTTGTACAAAAGGGATACGTCTCGATGCCTTTTTCGTAAAGCCTTCCGCAATCTAATGTGAATTTATGATTGCAAGTACTGGACAGTTGTTTTTTTTTTGTAGTAAATGTGAATAAGTTCAATATGTGCTGTATGAAGACAGCCGGATGTTTGGACCAGGGAGGTGAAAAACACTTGATTGTACAGCTGGTAGGGCGTCAGGACTATTCACCGAATCAGCGAGTCTCAGGCCACCGTCTCTGACTCGTTTGCAGCGAAGCAGCTTAGCCTTGGTCCCATGCGGCGGCCTGTAACCGTGAATCCTTCTGTTGTGATGTCTGCTGGTAACCAAGGGCGACGTTTCTGTGTTGAGTGAGGATAGCTTTATAGTTCAGGATATGTGTTAGTAAATGTCAACAGGTAGACAAGTTGACCTTGGAAAAAGGAAAAAAAAAGACTGACTAGTTCTGAGAAGAGCACATGGGGGTGTCACTTTTGGGGGGGGGGGGGGGATGAGCCTCTGCAAACGGGGCGAGTCCCAGCACCCTGCCATCAATCCTGCTGCGCCGCTCCTGTTGTCTGGACACAGCGGGTCCGGTTCTGATTCTGCTCCGAGCCCTGGCGCTTTGATAACAATGCCTTCTGCAAGTGCCTGGAGTTTAAAGCCATGACGGGTAGGGCCAGGTAACTGGTGCCTGTGTTTGTGGCCGTTTCGTACCGCGACCCTGCTCTGGGAGGAGGGGGTGTGGCCGGGCTGAAGGGGGGTGTGTGCAGCCCGCTCCCCTACCGATATTTCGTTCACATTTACGATGTGCCCAACCCTGGGAGACAGCAAATAAGTGTCAAACAAAAACAAGTAGACTTTAAAGCAATAAGACCGACCAAGCGTGTCTTCAGTGTGGAGTCAAGACTACTCATGGCAGATATTGTCATACCAAAGACAACGTCTAGGTGACAGAAGATCGAGAACCACTCTCTTCAGGATGATGTGTATGTCAAAAAAAAAAACCTAAATGCTGTTCTTATTCGCCTCCCCATCTGTCCGATGGAGATCAAGGGCAATTATCAGTTGAGCATGTATGTTTGCTCAAAGCTAGCCCAGTCTGAGAGCCGCTGTCGCATGACGCTATCTCTGCGCCGCTCATCTCAGGGGACCCAGCTCTGGTTTCTGGCATAAGGGATGCAGGTTGGAATCTTGTTGCAAAAAGACCGGAGTAACGCACAACTCAACGTTTGATTCTTCATTTGTGCCAACCATGGGTGATGTTGGTTTGCACACTTGTGTCAGGGCTACACGTTTAAGGTTGATTGTACTTCACGTCATTCTGCGTGAATCTTGAAGGTGGTGCGTGCAGTTTCTTGGGCCAGGAAACTGGGTTCATGATGTAAACTGTTCCTAATGCCAGACTGGGGATTTGGGTCATGTGTGATGGGGAGCATAAACAGCCCGACAGACTGGATATAAACGAACCAAGACTGCTTTTCAGGCTGTGCACATGAGTTGCTGCGTTCCTCCAGAGCCTAAATCTGAATATGCATAAATCGCAGGAACTTGAGTCCGTCCACCCAGCGACGGAGAGTGACCTTCGTCACATTCTGGCGTCCCGCAGATGCAGTGGACGTGGTTAACACTACTCGTATTCCCATTGTCCTGTGTAATGTGGACCCCTGGCTTTATGCACAGCTACCGGTAATATAGTCTGCCTTCCGCCTTATATCTACGTGAAACACGGGCCATCGTTCGCTATGGTATGCACCATTGTTTATCCCGCCGTGAACGTCACGCGCACACTACGAATCCTATGTGCATCCAGAGCTGCGGACCCGCATACCGGGTTCCGAGACGACACACCCGGAGCGATGCGCGTGTATCAACACTAGCTAGCAAAAATAACGAAAAGAGAATCCATGCTGAGTGCCTATCCACAGACAATGTGCTTCTTCCAGTGTTATGCGGTGGTTCTGGGGCTTCTTTCTCTGCTCCCGGAATCTCTTTCCCTTCCCTTTCTTTCACTTTTCTCTCAGCTAAACAGCTTCGATTTCATTCGGGCTTAATTCCATTCCAGCTCCGTGCGTCGGCGGAGTAAAACTTGCGCAACGGAGAGCGGAGCGGTTAAATGAGGGTCTGGCAGCGCTGATAGACCGAGACCCATCATTCCAGAAAGTTTAGCGGTCCACCGCCGTCTCCTATCGCAGCGTCTTTGTACTTTGTGTCTCCTATAATCCAAACATAGGTACCCTTTGCTCAAGCTTTGGTCTGACAGGCAGTCAGTAAGACTTATGTTACCCACCTTTTCTCTGTAGCAATCATAAAACACGAAAACAAAAAAAAAAGTGCCGTACAAATAGAAGCCTAATTTGTTTTTCTGTGAGCGTACTGTATACCTGTATAATGTATATTTTACTATTTATAAGCAGCTGTTGTATTAAAGTATTTTTTTAAATGCTTTGCTTTTGATCATTGAATTGTGCCATTTCCTACACTGTTTCAGCGGGCCTTATACTGGTAGAAAATCCAGTTAAATCCTAAGAAAGAAGGCCCAGTTTGATCCCTGGGAGGTATTTGGGGTATTAATCTAATCCTGCTGTTACTGGGTAAAGTAACGAGTCTCACGTTTAGCAGAGACAATGGCGAAGGCTGCAGGTTAACCCTTCAAAGGTGCCGGGCTGATGCTTTGGCTGTGTACGGCATTCAGTTACATGCTTGGCTGTGCTCTAGGGTGATTGGTTTCAGGTAATAAAATGTTCTTCTTGTGGGGGGAGATGGAGATACAGACATGCCTGCTTCAGGCATTAGCGCACATCTGTCACAGAAGCGAGCAATATGAACACCTCTGGCTTGGTTAAAAAAAATAATTTAATAAGACTGCAGTTTGTGGCCCAAATAGTCATCCCAGAGCCCCACCCGAATAGCATTCCATTGCCCTGTATTTACATTGCACAACGCCCGGTTAGGATGGTTAGGTACCTAGGTCTCATCATTGATTAACTGATCAAATCACACTGAAGGCCTTTGTAACCAATCCAATTCACACCTGGAAAACTGGGGGGGGGGGGGGAAATCACCAAAACCGAAAGGCACCTTTCACATGTTTGAGTACACAGTTGTTTCTTGGTGGTTTAAGCAGTAGCGGGGAAAAATCAGCTGAAGATCAGGCGAGCTTTGGTAATGCCAGACGTACCGCGCAAGACGTACAAGTGCCTCAAACGGCGAGGGGAAAAAGTCAACATGGTTCAGCACAAAACGAGGAAAATATTTACAGCGGTATGGGGGGTGGGGTGCATAGCGCTCGCTGGGGGCACGTTTCCAGCATAAAAGAGAGAGACAGGCGGGAGTTCAATTTGTCACCACGCTCTATTTGCAGCGAGAACCCACCCCACACCTACCCACAGCTTCTTCCCTGGCAGCGGTGGTCTCCATGGCGACGGTCTCGGTCACCACGTAAATCAGACTGACGGACGCGAATCCGGGCCCTTCGCATCGGTCTCTGCTGGCGGGCAATTAGCGACACTGTCACCCAAGTTTAGAATCACCTGGCTTCATATCTGTGCTAATGCCCCTCCCCCACGGTGGAAACCCAGCACTGAAATCAGCACCGTCCTTCATCTGATGCAACACGGCGTAACACTACCCCCTAAAAAAAAGAGAAAAGTTCATTTGCCGTGCTGCCATTTCTCACTGTGGCAGTATTAGGACACGCCCCTTTTGTTGCAGGCACAGGGCCCCACGAAAGTCCTGCGGGGAGGCGCTTCTCCGCTGAACTGGGACCTTGTTTAAACAAACATTTTATGGCTTCCTGGCAGCAGCCAGACTGTCGCACGGAGCTGGGGGTGCTCTCCTTCCAGGAGGTGGCAGTCTTCCGCGCTCAGCTTCTCTCCCGGCACGCTCGCCTCGAACCCCTTGGCGACCGTGACCCCGGACGGAGGAGCCCCGAATGAGGCGACCCTGAGATGCCCGACAAAACTAAACATGGCCATGTTGACAACCCAGCCAGACGCTTGTGCTGGGTGGATGGTGCCCCCTTGAGGACGGAGGAGTAGAAATGAAATCCCCCTCTTAAACTCCGCTCCTGCTGAGGACTGTCCTTGATCGCCCTCCATCCTTTACGTCTCTCCAATGTGGTGATTATATGCCTCCCCATCCCCATCTGAAAACTCTGCCGTGGGCGTCCGCTGATTTGCTGTGTCCCTTAGACCCCCACCAGGGTCTCACCCTCCTCCCACAGCAGGTCCAGGGCCTCCACCTGCCGCTGCTCCCGCTGGTGAATGCGGCGCAGTCGCAGGATGTATAGCAGGATGGCCAGCAGCACCGTCAGCATGCAGGCGAAGAACAGGTAGTGGTTGTAGACGAAGGCGACGCGCGGCCAGCTGGTGTGAGATGGCCGCAGCGACTCCTGCTGGAGGTCCCTGGCAATGCGCACATACACACGGAGACAGTAAATTCAGGGAAGTGCAACCAATTAGCAGGAAGGTGCATCATCACCGGTCCGAAACCGCGCAACTATAAAACGCTCTAGATCGGGATCAGTGAAGTATATGGATCTAAGGCTCACAGACTATCAGGTGGCATAGTCACTGAGGGATAAGGCTGGAGGCAGAGAGCATATAGGATTCATCATCTGAAGGCTGCAACTAAAAATCCAGGAAGGGCTGCTATCACACCCTAAAGATAGACACCAAAACGAGATCACATTAGCGAACAGAAACCTACACTGCAGATCTATAAATGGATAACAGATGAGCTACACGTTTGCAAGGCCAAAACTGTTAGCCTTAAATTTCAGAAGGGTATAAATACTAAAGATAGGGGTGTGTGTGTGTCAGGGTGGTTGATGATGCATACCTGAGTGGCAGGAATCGCGTTTTGAACAGCATGGCCCCTAGTGTCCACTGCACTTCCTTGTCATAGACCAACTGGGCCGTCTTCAGGCCTGCATACTCCCGTGGAAACCGGAACCCCGTGTGCAGAACCTCGAACATCCAGGCTGACTTGAAGCACTGGTACCTAGTCAGAAGTTGGAAAGCTCATTTACACAGAGAGCCTAAGCTGCACATTATCACTGCCTAAAAAGGCCTTTATGCCTTTTTCACTGCACATTAACCCACACAGGTCAGCTGATATTCATTATATCAAGGGCGTAACGTGTGTCCTTGTCGGGATTAACAGAAAACTCCAGTTACTTAGCACACACCCCCAATCACTATTGTTCATTAGTTGTGTCCGGAAGGAATGTAATTAACAACAAATTGGGTAATAGTATAAAGAGAAAAAAAAAATTCTGGAAAGAACCAGGCCGTACTTCAGTCTGGAAAGGTCTGCTTGTATGGAGAAAAGCTTGCTGTCCAGCCGCTGCTTCAATGTCGACCACTTGGTGGCGCAGTAATCCTGTGACAGGAGGCAGAGTGAAGTCGAGGCAGTGGGAAGCCCACAGAGAATGAGACGCATTTGACTGCCTTAGCAGATATGGGCGAGTAAGGCAGACAGTTACCGCTGCAGCTTGGGAGAAGTGGCCGCTGTCGTACTGCCCGCTGATGCGCAACACATCCTCGGTGCAGTAGTAGAATTCGGAGAAGCCGTAGAACTCGCTGTTGTGGTGGTCGACGGGGGCCTGGTAGGCACCGCGCAGGGAGGCCGTACCGTTCGGCTGCCCGAGCAGCGGCCTCACTGTCTCCTGGCACCGCTGCCAATCGCCCAGCCCCCGCAGGAAGACAGTCTGCCCGTTCCGCTGCACCGTGTCGGAGAGACCCGCCGGCAGGCAGGGGTCTAGGTAGGGCGTGGATTCACTCGTGCCCGTCTCATCGTTCGTGAGCCTGGGGGGCATAGCCGCATTCAGAAAGAGGTCCAGCTGACACCATGGCAGACAGTGACACTGATGCCCATTACACTGAGCATTTACTGGATGATAGAAAAAGTTGCCCAGGTATACAGGTCACAACTGCGACTCCTTAAATGCCGACCACATCAAGTCACTGACTGAAAGGCAACTTGGTCAGCATGGGTCCCAAGTGTGTCTAAGTCGAATTCATAAACATCAATTTGATCCCCAGGAAGTCTAATCATGTCATATATTGAAATAGACTCTCCAAGTGAGACCTATACTGGTCACATTATACTAATTAATTAGAGAAGTAATGAATGATCTAAAAATGCGCGCGCGCGTGCACGCACACACACACACACACACACACACACACACATACCTGTTCCTGGCCAGCGTGCTGTTGACCAGGTCATCCTCGTATCGCTGGCGTGCCATGTTGCCCCCGTAGCCCAGGAACGTGGTGACGTAGACACGGTACACGTGCTGAGTGTGGTCCTTGTCACAGCCCAGGTTGAACTCTGCCAGCAAGTTCTTGGCTGTCTCCTCCTGGCAGGGTAGGTGGAGAGGTGAGGACATCGTTTAATCCCACGTGGAGACTTTATCATTAACTCCACATCGAAAGCCTGCATCTCAGGGGTTTACAGCAGAGAAAACGGCTTAAAGGCAGGGGCAGCCATTACCTGCTCGGATGAGCTGAAGGTGATGGCAGTGGGCACTTCATAAGCTATTTGCAGTGAGGCTCCGCCCATATCGATGATGCCAACCGTACGCCTGCGGCTGATTGGCTCCTGATTCTGCACTCCAGTAGTAACTTCGACAACAGCATCCTCCCCTGCAAGAGTCATGTTGGGTCATGTTGTGACAACCACCACCAGAATGTGGTTTCCCTTCATGCAGATCTGCTTATCTTCTGTGTCCCACAAAAAAATCATTTCTGCCCAATGTGGAGTGTTCACAACCTCAGATCCTTATCAGCCAGAAACTATTTAAACATAAAAATTGACCTCACACAATATAAAGAGGATCAGGAAATGTAACATTATACCAATAACAAGTAGTCAGCATAACTGAAAGTCTTTCCTTAGATCACACAGTTATATAGTCAGATTAAGATCCTTCTTCGAGGATAACAGTCAAGCACTGTTGCACTGCAAGCCTGCTTTTCAATACCGTGCTTCTCACCAGTCCATCTTTCATCACCACGCCGCAAGTGACATGCATAGCCAATGCAGCGTGCAGAAACGGGGCATTCCTTAAGCTCACACTCACCTTCGTCGGCGTGGTCGAAGCGGCCAAGCACAAAATTAATGCCAATCCATGCATAAACTCCTGCAGTGAGAAAAAGTAGAGCATGCCTTTGACAACACAATAATGCACACACTATATAAGGCTGCGGCTTCTGCAGCATGAGGACAGGGGGCACCCAAGAGCACGGCAAACCAGTTACCCTCTCTTACCTTCCTGTTTCCCAGAGATCACTTCCGCCTGAGAGCTGGAGAACAAGAAGTCGAACTCTGCGGGCACATCTCTCGCCAGGTCTTCCAATATCGCCACCTGCTGGCTGGAACGACAACAGCGCAGTCCATCCATCAGACACGTAGAGGCCCAATGCACTACAGACTTGGCTCCACATCTGCAGCGCAGAATGCGAGCACGCAAACAAAGAAACAACCGTAAACAGCAGAATATGAATAGGCTTCTTCGCTGCCGGGCTTCTGGCTGACACACACAAGCTCGGAAACCTGCATATTCGCCTCGCCATCTGCTGCACCGTGGGCGGCGCGGCGAGGGAGCTGGCGCGGGCCCCAGGATGTCAGACGGATGGGTGGCCCACCTCTCGGGCAGCAGCCTCATGCCAGCCGTGCATAGGATGTACAGGGGGGTCTCCCGGTGCTTCTCCCTAGGGATGCGAGCTGCCGCGAAGCTGAGCAGGGGCTGCAGGTAATCGCTGGCCTTGTCAGGCATGAGTGCCAGGGTGGATATGCCTGAAAGATAGCAGAAAGTCACATGACATCAGCCAGCCAATGTGGGGTGGGAGTAACCTGATACAGATCTCCATCAATGCTGACAGGTCTCACAAACAGAAAGTGCAATGCAGGCCCTAACTCCACCGACAATACTGAGGACCCTCTAGGCTAAGGCACGCGCCACACTCCAGCAAACCCAAACAAATTTATATTTTGTCACACTTTCTGTAGTAAGAACCTATATTTTCTTGAGCTAAAATTATCATGTTCGGTTTTGTTTCCTGATTAGCAAAATAGAACAGAAATACCTAGATAAGGCATGGATTTCTTCATAAAAACTCTTATTACTCTATGTTTTTAAAAATTGCATATGAAGCCTGAGTGTGCAAACAATTTAGAAAATATGGGAAATGGGGCAACATCAGCAGAAAATACTTCCTTGTTAAGTACGATTTTTTTTTTCCTAACATCATGGAAAACTGGATAAGCCCGAAATGCCTGGGAATGTACCTTCCATAACATGCGTTTCAATAACAGGTGGCCATGTTCCATGTTTCAAAGTCACAGATAAGGTGCCGTCCCCCTGGGACCACAACTTATGCTGTGTTCCATTTACCCAGCAACATGTGCGCAGATATCGGCTGGACAGCACTGTGTTTATGACCCATTTTAATGAGTAGCAAATCAGATGCAAGTGCTAATGAACTACAGCTGAAACTTCTCCTGAGGTTGGGCACTGCCACCTTGAATTCTGAGGTTGGGGCTGAAGAGGTTCTTCCGATTTTCTGAGTTGGAACATCACATGGCACTCAATTTGAAATTTACAACTAGGAGCTGGAAGTTCCAGAGTTCAGAGTTCAAATGGAACGCCGTAGTGATGGGCAAATGTTTGTTGTATTTTTTTAACCCCACTAGATGGTGCTCTTGGGTTGTTTTGGGAGATGCATGGTGGCCTTTTTTTAAACAGCGTGCACCACTTAGTGGGGTCAAAAAATACAGCAAATGGTTCATGAAGCATCATTTATTCCATCTCTAGAACACGGAAATCACTGCCCCCATTCTCTCCCACCCAACTCCCCCTAGATGAATTACCCCCCTCACCTGGCTTTATCTTTTTGACCACAGGGGTGCGGTCGTGGTCCCGCATCTGCCGTATGTCCAGCAGCGAGTGGGGGTTGCCGTTGTGGGGGGGCCAGTAGTAGACAAAGACACGTGAGCCGCTGCTGCCGCAGTCGACCACGATGCCGTAGTTCAGCGCGCGGTTTGTTACATCCGTCGCTTCCATATGCTCCGGAAAGGACAAATACCTGCCAGAGAGAGATGGTTAAACCTGAATGAAGTCCATCTATGAAACACAACCAGTACAACTCTCCAGGAATAGGGGCCAATGGTCATTCAATCACAGCAGCCTGTGCCATTAACATGCACCTATCTGCACCGTTATCACGTGTGAGATAACTGACGTTTTCCCACTCTGCTCACTTATTCACGTGTCCTGTCCGCTGTGCAGGCTTCCAGTGCTCCGTCTGGTACAGGCCCAGGAGAAGCAGCAGCAGGCATGTGACAAGCACTGGCCAGAAGAGGCGCTGTCGAGGCAGGCATCCCAGGGACAGGAGTGACAGGCTGAAATGCCAGGAGGCCGGAAGACGGCAGGAGAGACTCAACCTGGAGAAGTAGCAAGGACACTGTTAGTCCCAATCCCCTGGGCAGGGCTCAGCTCAAAACCAACCCAAACATCATGCTCTGACACTGTCAGTCGGGGTAAGAAACTGACAACGTGGTGTGACACACACAGAGCCATACATCAACAGTTTATTCAGCTATTGCATTTTGATCTCCACAATCAGTGTGAAACTTGTTTCAAAAACGCATTAATTTTGGCAAAATCACCGACACAACGAACCCGGAGCAGCAGTCAGATTTTCGTTTATGGGCTACCTGGCCATGGGTCCGGCGGCGGCTGTCACCTTCTCATGGTCACGTGACACCTGGACCCCGCAGTCTTCGGAGCGCCGCGCAAGAGATAAGACAACATTAGCCAGACAGAGATACTTATTTACCGCAATGTCCACTGGGCAATAACGACAACAGGCAGAAAGATGACTAACTCAATAAGAACAGCTCCTATTAGGACGGCGAGCTTCGATAGAACCGCAAAACTTCGACTGAAAGTGGCTTCCGCTTTCGCCACAAAACCGTTAGTTTAATTTAAATGTACTAATGAACTGATCAACTATTAATATTATTATTCCCCACATTACCAAACAGTTTTGTTTTCTGACAGTAAACTAAACCTGAACTGTCTGATCACCTAAATGTGTATTTATATGGTAAAGCCCCTCCAGAAAATAAAGTACCTAGTTTGCCCACATATATAAAGCTAGCTATTGGCCGGTTAGCTAGTCAAGGTAGGTAAACGCAGCACACACGCTGCTAGTCGGGTATTACCTGTACCTTAGACAGGCTGGCGGAGAGTCCACGCTGCTGCCCGGTTTGATCCCGAGAAACGCGATACGCAGTCACTCATGTCGCCGCTATCGCTACCCCAAGCCGCCCTGTTTCAGCGCCGCCGACGCCGTAGTCAGTGACCTGCCTGTGACGAAATACGGCGCCACGTCACTAAGCACTGTCGCAAAACGCCGGCGGCGTGAGACCGCCCCATTCTAATTCTTCTGGGCTAGGACGCTTGCAACGTGTGTTATAACGGACTCTGCTACTGTCCGACTGAAACAGTCTGTCGTTGATCTGCAGTCAGTAAGGGTTCACGCCGATAACAGGACGCGGAGCTGAGTTATTCAGCATACTGTTCCTTAAACTAGATATTAAATTCAACGTATGTAAAATGGAAAATATATTGTAAAGTTCAAATGGTGAAATTATTATTATAGGCTGTATCTAGTGCATTCCGTCCCATGAATAAGCAATTACTGAACCAAACGTTATATGAAAAGATGCTCAGATACCATCCCATCTGAGCTGTACCCCAGCCTTGTACCCTATGATGCACGGGACAGGTGGCTCTGAACCAGGCTTTCTTGCTTAGCCAAATAATGTCTCGTATTTAAGACACCATAATTGAAATGGACATTACTTTCCTTCCTTTGGCCCTACATTTACCCTGATCAGGGTAAGTGGTGAGAAGATGGATGGATATTTACATACATAATTTAGTTTGGCATAGTTAACTTTGGTTAACGTAAATTGTCTGAGCTAATATTACTTTCAATCTATGGGTGTAATAGACTTACAGCCAGATCGGCTATATATTTACCTCTCTCGCATCGTTTTGCTAATTTGCAAAGTGAAAAGTCAGAAATTCTGACACCTACCGGTCGCAGTGATATAGCCAGTAATAATGCCTGACCGTCACACACTCCAGCTGGTGACATGATTTGTCTTCCAGTCATGAGCAGTGCTTGAAATTGGGGAAAACAGACGCCAGTACTTCACCTTCTTATGCACTGCATGTGAGACTGTACCAGGTGGCGCTACGCAAACACGCCAGGCACTCTGGAAAGACAGTGTGGCACCAGGACTGCGTACTGTTAAGTACTGATCCCTTAATGCACTGCCTATAAGATTCCGACCCATGAAAACGCAGACCGCTTACCAACAGAGATACAGTCCATGACAATCCCATCCACTAGCGTGAGTCAACCAAATTCCATATTCATTAACGTAATGAACATGGTTTATAAAACCGGTCTCCTATCTTGTTGGCAACATCAACCTATTATCTCTTTGCCAAACTGACCAAAATGTACCTTTATTTTGTGTAAGCCTGCTCTATAGTTGCCTCTTTTTATGCATTTATTATTGTGTTATTTGTAGAGTATATAAATAATCCTGTTTCCACCTCAAAGCTACCATCCAGTAGGTTTTCTATCCTACCTGGCTTCTGATGAGCTACACCTGGCCCTGGTATTTACCTGAGAACAGGATTGGCTCATCAGAGCCAGGTAGGATAGGAAACCTACTGGACGATAGCTCCTCAGGTCCAGAGTTGGAGACCCTTGGCCTAATCTGTAGTACCCTGGTAACTCAACCCTGTTTGAGCCTCTGCCTGAACGCTTTTCTTTTTTTTTTTTTTCTTTGTGTTTTTGTTTTGCAGAATAAATTGTGCTTGTGGCTGCCATCCTAGCAGGGGTGGCCTGATGGTTAGGGCAGTGTACTTGTAATTGTAAGTTTGTTGGTTCGAATCCCTGGTCAGCAAAGTACCACTGAGGTACCTGACCAAAGTACCACACCCAAGCACTGCTCCCCAGGCACTGAATTAGCTCCCCTTGCTGTGTCATGAGGTCATATATGGGTTAAATTCAGAGGGCACATTTTCTTGTGTGTTGTGGTGTGTCAATAATGACAACTAATCAACTTCACTTCATGTCATACAAAGAGCTACAAAATGACACAGGTCTGTTGCATGGCGTCATCTTTTACTTGCTGAGGTAAAGTACAACAAAATGAAGGCATACTTGTTCAAAATATATTTTTAGCCCAAATGATTTATTGCATATATTACATTTTCTACTTCATCTACACTCCATTTTAATATCTATTTTTGGCTTGATTGATCACCATTTACCCACCAGGTGTCACTATGGTGCGAGGTTTTGACCCGCCTGAACGACCAAATCTTTTTCAAAATCAATAATTTTAATCTCTCAGGTGGCCCGTTTCTGTTAATATTAATTCGTGGTTTGCTTCCAGGTAGATTTTTAAAGAGACTAGTGTGAGGGATGTGCGTTTGTCACTCGCTTAAATTGTTTTGCTTGTTGTAAGTGGTTTCTGATGGAGAAACGTTTGCTTGCTATGCGTTGTGGTCATGTGACTTGCAACCTTCATTCCAGCAGCCTGTCTCATTCAATCCAGCCGCTGTGATGGATCAGATCGGATACTCCTGTGTGTAAACGCCCCAGAGCTGGTGAACTGCGAATTACTTTCAGTAATGGTCTTTGAATTCCGAGCCTCCCTTTTATAAATCCACGATAATGATACAGTCAAAGGGTGAACAATGTTTACTATAAATGCAGGTTCTGAAATTTGGAGGCGAGCAGTCTAATCTCATATGCTCCGTTTAGCAAATTACCAGAGTTAAAAGATATTAAATATTTAAATAAGATATAATTTACTTAACATGACCCACTTACAAGTGAGCCGCATAATCTGCCCTCTACAATCACTGAACTGTAATTATTTACCGCAAGTGTTTCGTTTCAAGGGGCATGTTTAATAAACAGATCTCTTGCTTATGTAGCAAAAACACAAGACTAGCAGTAGAGGAACGTCGCCATAACATTGCAGTTTGATTTTACAGGCTAAGACTAGCTTTAAAAAAATAATAATAAAATAATTAGCTAACTCATTAGCTATTCTTTTACGAGCATTAGTTCAAATACAAGAACTCGTGGCCATAGATGAAAATTAGTGGGAGAACATTTCAAACTGGATTTAAGGAAGCACTTCTCTACACAGCGTGTAGTTAGAGTATAGAATAGTCTCCCTGATAACGTAGTGCAAGCTGAATCCTTGGGTTCCTTTAAATCAGAGCTAGATAAGATTTTAACAACTCTGAGCTATTAATTAAGTTATTCCCAAGTGAGCTTGATGGGCCGAATGGCCTCCTCTCGTTCATATAGTTCTTATGTTCTGATGAGGCAGCACGTGGCACTCTGGCGTGGGACATGCGCTTCAACCTGAACGGTCACCGGTTTACATTTTGGAAGGGAAGGGCATAGGTGTACAAGATAACATGCTATGTTATGTCATCTAGTTGTCTTAATCTGAAAGTGAATCTCAAGTTGCTGTTGAGATTTCCCTGAAAACAATAACATTGCCTGGCATCCTGTAAAGGGTGTATCACCTACCCATCGCCCTGGCCTGCTTAGGACAGACTCCAAGCCCCTGCATGACCTTGACAGAGACAAGTGGCTTAAAAATAAAGGAATGGATTGAAATCTTCTTTCTGTTTTGTAAGATTTGTATCCTAAGAGGCAACATGTTGTTTAATAAACATTCTTCCTGGAAAACAAGTCCTTCACATGGAGGTTTTCGTCAAGTCTAATTTCCTTCCACACACGGCCCCTAAAATGATTAATTACTGGCCACATGTGGGGTAAGGTTTTGCCCCCCCCGCGCCACCACAAATAATAGTACTAACAAGGACAACAAGAATCTAGTTTCTCATGGAGTGTAAGGGCCAGTGCTGCTGCCAGGCTGGAAGGCCCTGCCTTGGTGCGTGTCGGCACCGTCTGTTTCTGCTGGCAGGAGTTCAGCACGAAAGCGCTTCGCTGCCAGCTGCAGTAAGCAGTTAGCACTGGCTGGCTGATGATGTAGTTTAGGCTTTGCTGGACAGCAATAAACTATCGTACTGTTCTAAAACGTACCGTACGAGTGGCCCCCAGCCACGAGAAAAATGCCTCTGACGTCAGTCCTCACAAAGGAACGCGGCGGCTTGCAGAGAAACTCCCCCTCGCGACTGCGCCAACACTCTTGCTGACTTCTTGTTTTCGCCCCCCAGCGCCGGCCAAAGGTTAGAACCAAGCTAATAGTTATCTGTCCATATCTGCTTTCACAACATTAAGTAACACTGCAAAAAATGTTTCCACCAGATGCTGGTTAGTCATTTTCCACCGCTTTTGATATTTTAGTTCAGCCGGACGTCATTCTTGGCTACTGGTTTGTATAGCTGTGGTCTGATTCACAACAGCATAGATTTTCCTGTAACGGTCTCTGGTCGTTAACCACGACGCCCTCTGCTGCCCATTACATTATGGCCCGAAGGTGTGTCCTCTCATGTCTGGCGTGTTTTCTATATGTATAGAAAGTCTCTGTAATCACGCTGGCTAATGGAGGTACCGCGGGCCTGCAGGGCACATCTAACGATCTAATACATGCTGTTGTTTTTGCTCTGTTCCCCATGATTGAATCTATTTCCCCCAGGAGCAATTTATATGATTTTTTTAAAGGCAGGGGGCATCATTTATGCAGTGGGGCCAACCTTATCATCAATCAATGATATTTTTTTAATTATTGCATGACCATGGGGGGCTGTGTCACTCTTGGGACCAATCAGCTTTTAGTCATTGCCCCTGTGGCCCCACCCCTTTATATGCCCCTGCTTTCCCCTCAAATTCTCAGCCACCTCAGATTGACACGTAGGGGGTTTCCGTCCACAGACTGCCACATCATGAGGGCAGAGGGTGTCTGGTGGCTCGTCCATGGTCTGGCAGTCATGGCTACCGGCCCGGCCACCGGCAAATGACACACTGTGGCTTTTTGCTTTTGGACTCCAAAAAGCTGCCCTTTCCTATCTTGTGGTGTAAGTTCGGCTCTTGACTTCCAGGGCATCCATCAGAGATCGGCATTCATGCAGAGCGGGCCTGTGTGTGTCTGTTTGTGAATTAGGGTTACATTACATTGTGGGGACCAAATGCTGCCCCAGAATGTGATAAAAACTTGTTATTCTGAAATTGTGGGGAGCATTTTTTAGGTCCCCACAAAGAACTGTGAATGCAATCAAAAAATGCCAAAAGTCTCATATTTATATTTCGTTTAGTTACTTATGGTTAAGGTTAGGGCTGGGTTAAGGTCATCATGCTGGGATTGGAATTTTCCACATAGAAATGCATGGAAAGTCCCCATATAGATATAATGACAAACTTGTGTGTGTGTGTTTCTTGCTATGTAAAAAGCAGGAATCTTTAACCAATGCTCTGGTTTACAATTTGAGGCGTCCAATCAGCTGCTTTGTCAGCTTGTGCTGCCCTGAGAAGTCCTGTGGTTTACCTGAGTGATTATCGCTCATCGTGCGACAGATTTCGGGTAGTTCACGCTGACCTGGATGTGCAGATTCCCACAACCACTTCCTCCATTATTGATATAACATGATGTTACAGGCAAATGGACACACACACAAAAACAAGGACCAATTAGGTCAAGGTTATGTTCTTTTGGTACGTCTGCACCCAGTGAGTTACCCTTATCTCAGCCATGTTGTGTCAGCTGTACTTCTGCTGTGCACAAACAGTGAGCAAAGACATGGTAGGATCTTTGGTCTTTCATAGTCTGATGGGGGAAAATTCCCAGAATGCATCATGTCTTACTCTATGTTTTGGCTAGCACATTTCTTGTAGGCTTGAACTCCTCAACTCCTCTGTTCTCTCTGCTTTTTCTCTCATCTGTCTTCCTCACATCTAGAGTTTCAGTACTGGACTCCAGCTGGGAGGCTCCGTTTATCAAAATGGATGCTTCTTGCTCCAAATTAATTGCCACCTGGTGGCGATTTAAGCTTCTTTTTTGACCCCTTTCTTGCTGATTTTTGCAGTTGCATTTTCCGAACACTAGATGTCAGCAATGCTCTTCTGATTCACTGCTCTCCCCCTCCCATGGGATTGTCATATAACTTATAGCAGTCTGCTGTAAGAAGATCTTCTTAACACATCAAATTTGGCTTCTCATGCATACAAACTGATTGCTATGATATTTGGAAGCAGCATATTCTATAGCTGCACCAGCTTGTTTTGGTAAAAGTTTCAGACTCCAGTGCTGGGGGGGGCGGAGCCCTGTGTAGCTCATTTCTGTCCATGTTCCCACACAAATGACTCATCTCAAGAGCTGTGTGGTAATTAACACAAGAAGTTGCATCAGGTGTGTTAAACGAGGGAAACCCAAAAATGTGCAGGGCTCTGCCCCCCCGGGACTGGAGTCTGACACCCCTGCTTTAAAGTGTCCTTATGTCATTGTACCGGGCCTGAC
>JABFDZ020000045.1:3706442-3718087 GCA_019775955.2 Pollimyrus isidori | reverse complement strand
GCGCGACACTGCCCAGCGCCGCCGCGGTGACTCTCCACCCTCCCACCCCACTGCACACTCGCCGCGTGCTGACACACCCACACCCAGATTTCTATAAGCGGCTTCATCTTGTCCCATCATATCCTCTGTTCCCGTGTTTTTGTACTCCTGTCTAAGCCGGGACGCCCCAGAACACAGTGTCTAAACATGTCCGCGTCAAAGGCTTTTTAATTTCTCAGCGTCATGGAAAGGCTGACATGCGGAGAAGGAGACCGCATTGTCTTTGCCGTCGAGTAGTGAGAACAGCCGTTTAGAAGAGGATGCGAGGCAAAAGGCGCTTACTCATCCACATAGCTAGATCGTGATGATACAGATGCTCTTTATTACACAAACCACCGGTGACACAACAAAGCAATGCACTCCAAGCCCGCATCAACAGATCTGTACCGTCAAAAGTGCCTTTTCCTCCAAAAAACTGCATTTTTACATAGCTGAAACAGCCCCCCCCACCCCCGGGAGCCATCGAGATATTAAAGCCGATAATGGCCGATAATGTTTCAAAGGTCAGCGGCCTTTACATAGCCTAACCCTCCTCCGCTCTAAATGGATACAAAAACACACTGATGATGCGGTCATGGTTTTAATGTCTAAATATTTCTTCTAAAAAAAAGGAAAGTTTTTTTTATAGCAATAGTCTTCTTTTACTGTTTTATATGGCCTAGGGGGAAAGATTTCTCGTAGAGCAGTGACGATAGATTTGAGCTGTCTCGGAGAATTCGCGACTGTCTGCGTTACAGAATGATATAGCCTACGTACCATATAGCCTATACTTACTGATGCAAGAACGTGAGCCTATAATTTAAAATAATTATTCCAGTTCTTGCATTAACTCTTCGTAAATTTAAGTAGCCGTAGCTAGGCCATATTTATTAATTTGTTTGCATATAGGCCTACACTGTTATTCTTTGTACTGGGTGTGACTTAAATATAAATGGGGTTTAAAATATTACATCATAATCACTGACTTAATTCGCTCACTACGCTTAAATAGATCATATACAGGGCTTCCATTTGTGTTTTCTTTCTAATGTGATTCCTTTGGCCTATTTCAGCACAAAACTTTCAAGAGAAAATCTTATAGTTTAGATATATATTTAATGGCATGTCAGATGAATGGTAGCATTCAATGAAATTGCACCGCAACGTTAATATATTAAGGGTTCCCTCTTACCGAGTGTGTCTCCTTTTTGCTCTGAGTTTCCACTGAATGCGCTGCGAAACCGCAGCTGCGCCGATGCTTTCGAAGGGCCGCGAACCGAAATAATACTGTCTCCAGCGCAGATCCCAATCGGGCTACCTTGCACTCAGGAGCAGCGTTTTTACGCTGAGGTGCCTCTTCAGGCGTCGCCGGCCTGTCGCCAGTTCTATTTACATACTACCCTCCGCCACTTAACTGACACCCAGTATGTCGCTCGGTCAGCTTGACAGTATAGTGCACCACTGGTATCAGCTGAAGCCCTGTTCTTTCTGTGTGTCTCTGTTTACATTAAAAGTAATCCCCATTAATAGCGCTAGTGCATTAGGGATTCCCAATAGTCCCTAAAATCGGCTTCACCCTATCAAGAGATTAGTAGTTAAGGTTATATTTGAGCCGCAAAGATCGATGAAGTAGTTAAAACTTTAGATCCAATCGGTGTTTGTTTGGCGACTCGATTCTGCCAAATTGGCCAAGTTGCGCGCCTGATAGTCTGGGAGCGACAAGAATGTTGTAATTTTAAAAATGGTGGATACAAATCGAGGGATTATTAAAGGAGTAAGTCGTACAGAAATTTGAAATTGTTTCGTACGTTTCCCAAAATAGCCACACTGGTTGTCATTTATGGGAAGATTTCCTAGGAATAACGCGAACGAAATTCGATGAATATGAATCTATAGATGTGAAGAAGTAATCGCAAAAAGTAACAATGGCAGATTGTTCTGAAATCTGTTAACAAACGGCGATATTTCATATCGTGGTACACATATCACACAATGCGATTAATCTCTGTGTATTTGTAGATACTGCAATTAACTGATTAAAATGTTTCATCTTTTGTCCTAAGTGAAAATGTACCGTTCCCATTAATATTAGCATATTGAATGTTATATTAATAGACCTACATATATATGGATGGACCTAAGGCTCATTTCAGACTTTAGGAGAAAACACACCACTTCAATATATGTATGTACGAAAGACATATACAATTTGAAGATGTGAATTACAAATATGCGCATACAGTATACGCTTGAAAGTTCTAAGTATACCTATAGTAATTATAATGTTCACATGTAACAACGTATTAATAACACATATCTAGTAAATATATCTAACTATATCAGTAAATTAATTCGGTCTACGTATTTACCGGTAGATATATCACAAAATATAACCTATTCAAAATGCACAGGCCATTCTCCTGTTACTTTGGATGGCCGAGTCGGATTTTCCAGGTCTGTCATAGTCTATTAATAATGTTTTACACATATAGGCTGTTAAAATGTTTTGTTGATACATACTGTGTGAGTATCTTGCGCGCGTGTGTGTTTGTGACGTGCTTTTGCGTTTTAGTTTCTCTCATGATCATTAGCATCCCGGCTCTGGCCGTTTCCCCCAGAGCTTCGCCTGGGCAGCTTCCGTGGGTTCCGCGAAGCCTGCGGACTGTCTGTTTAATATCCATCGGCCTGCTTCGCCTCAGTTTAAATTCTGCCTGTCTCTTTTCTGCGTCCCATCTCTCGCCCTGACTGGCCTGGTATGCGGCTCTGCAGTTTCCCACAGTTTATACCGACTCCACTTCGGAGTTTTAACCCATGCTCTTCGCTTTATTTCCTAACTAAATCTTAAATCTCGTTTATGTTTAATATTTAAAAGTATGATATGTTTAGGCTCAGAATCTATTTTGATTACTTCTAAGCGTTAATGTGTTTTAATACTCCGATTTAGAATTAATCGAAATATATGTTTTGTTTAAATATGTTCCAAAGCGGTCGTGCCTGAGTTTTATAGAGATATGAAGACATTCACTGATAGTATCCAGTCGTTAAACGGTTAACGCTATGTAATTTCCAAAAGGCTGTTTTATAATACGTGGCGGTGGGAAATTGTGTAAGGTTTTTTTAGTAGAAAATATAAAACGCTGGCGCAAAATTATCTTAGAAAAATTTAACAAAAATACCCCTAACTCTCATTCGCTTGAAACGGTTGTTGGTTTAGCAGTAATTGGGCAGCCACGTTCAATCGGCAGCCGTTTATTGTCCGTTTCCTAATTCATTTTCGCCCTTCTGTCCTATATAGTCCCCTCCACTTTTCGCAGTTTTTTTTTCTTCAACGGAGAAATGGTTAAACATGTAGCAATAAAGGCCTGGCTTTCAGATGCCCGCCTCCCGCTGTAACCCCCAGTTCGCCTGCCCCTGCAAGAGCACGGCTGGGGCGCTACCTCCTAATCAGAACCTTTCTCTTTGAACAAAAAGGAAGGAACAAAAGTGAACACATTTTCATCCGTCCCCTGCACGGCCAGCCAGCTAAAATACATTCCCCGCCTCCGCGTCAATGCGGAATATTAGAACGTCAATCCCTCAGCGCCCGGGCCCTTTCTCACCATACCAATCCCCAGCCTGCCTACCACATACCTTTTGTCCATGAATCCAATAAGGACTATTATTCATACTCTCCAACTCAATTCGGGCTGCTTCTTTCAGGGTATTTTAGATGCCTAATCGCGTCCTTAAGGCTCAGCAATGTAGAGAAACTTCCTCCTTTCACAACCATTCGGCACTTGGACAATTAATTCGAGTGTGCCTCGGCTGCCCCTTCTGTCTCCAGCAAGAGATTTACCGTAAGTGGCAAGAAGCAAAGAAAACGACACATCGCTGTAACCAATGCCCAAAAGATTTTTGGTTATTGAAAAAAAAAAACACCCTGTGACCAAATTTTTCTTCTCTCGTTTGACATTCGTGCGTTTCACACGCATTACTTCAAGAACAATAAATAAATAAAACAGCGATACCACTGACACACAATGCACTACCTGAAGCACAAGACGCGGGAGAGAGTGACAATCGTCTTTGTATTTAATCTGATGAATAAACACACACAAATGCTGCAAATTATAACAGAACAACGTAAAAAAACACATAACAACCGTAATTCGCATAACAGACGCAATTTTTACGTCGATAAAATGGGGTGTGCGCCATATATTTGAAACATTTCACCTGAAAATATATTAGATACCACTAATTGTTCTTCTGAGTAGGAGTGGTTTACAACATGGGGCAGATCATATGTAATTTATATTTTCTAAAATTCTATTTACATGCGCAATAACCTTCATCGGCATTTTACAGGCCTATGGAGATCAGATTTGTTGGATTTAGAATGAATCTTTAAACTTAAAATGGGTAGTCAAGGATCAGTGGCATTTTTTCATAAACCTGGTTATGATCATAACTTGTATGTACTTGTATATATTATAGGTAATAGTAGACAAAATACCCAGCTGTTTTTTAAATGTTTGTTAATTTATCCGTATTTGCCGGAAGAATTAAACGCAATGCCTTGTAACCATTAAGTAAAATAGGTTTGGGACAATAATCTTTCAAAAATGACAGATGTATAATTTAGTGACAGCCAATTTTTAATCTATCGCCTAGTTCCGCTTTAAAATACACAGTACAAGCATTAAAAACGTTTTCATACCTTTTAGCGATGTGTTTGGAGCGGTTCTTAAATCCAGTCGCATTTAACGCGGCCTTCAGACATTAACCAAGCAAGCACATATTCATTAGAAAGTGTATTTCTAAGTTTTTTTAATGTCGTTGATAAAACTTAAGGACATTCTAGCGATAGATTGATTAATCAATATATTATTTTATTTTCCAGTAAAGAACACCGGTGTCCTTCGAACACTTAACACTGTTAATTTTGTACGAAGTTATCCGGAAATCTTTATACAGTACTGGTATATTAATGACCTTTAATTCCAAAGGTCATAAAGTTCATGTTTGTTTATACGTGAAAATCTTCAATTTAATCTTAGATAACAACAGAAAAGCAGACTGTTGCGTCATTATTTTGTTTGAATTCTTCTGTGGATCCCGGATTCATTTCTGGGACCGTTACACTATATACCCCTGACTGTTACTGACAGGAAAGTAAACACTTGGATTTTCAAGATTTCCCACAGTCTACAGCCCACGCTTTATACTGTAAATGCTTTTAGGCTATTATACAAAACACTGTTTTGGTAATACTGCAGGCATGTAACAAACTTGTGAATATGATTAATAATCTTCGGTATGATATATCTGTAACATCAACGGGGAAAATTACGACATGTGGCCTGTTTTGAAGCTACCACGCTCGGATTCCCTGCAGCGTCCCTTGACACGGTGAAACCGCCGTTCCTTGGTGCGTTTGCGGCTGAGGTGAGCCGCTGATGTGGTTCGCGATATTACCGAGGTTCACGTTCATAAAAGCATTAGCAGCCGTCGTGGATGGTAGTGCGGGAATACCGGAGTAAGTGCAGCTGTAGCTGCTGTTATAAGTTGGGTTGTTGTAGCTGTAAGCCGGATAGCCGTTGTAATTGTACGGATTTGTCCCGCAGTACGGTGCATTATAATTCTGCGATCCCGCCAAGCATGGTTTGCCATCACGGACCAAAACGGGAACTGCCACTCGTCTGGGTGGAGGTGGGTGGTGGTGTCCTGCCATTTCCAGTGACTTGTCCTGTCGCTGCCGCTTGCATTTGTACCTTCTGTTTTGAAACCATATTTTGACCTGCGTGGAGGTGAGTTTCAGCGTGCTGGCCAGGTGCTCCCGCTCCGGCGCCGACAGATACCGCTGCTGCTTGAAGCGCCTCTCTAGCTCGAACACCTGGGCCTGCGAGAAGAGCACCCTCGGTTTCCGCCTGGTCCGCTGCTTCTGCGGCCTCTCGGAGTCTAAGTGTCTGCCATCCGCGCATCCATCGGTTTTGGTATCAATACCGCAGCTCTCTGTTGAAACAGTGAAAGTAGAGCAGTGAGAATCTATATTCTGAAAATACCCCGTCGCCGATTGACCATTATGACAAATGTAGGTGCATATATCGTACACGTATGTCTGCAAACTTTCCTCACATTGAAAGCGACGTATAAAGTGAACATTTCCAAGAATCAACTAAATCATTATCATAACGCATGTTTACTAAACTTTAATGGAATATTCCCGTTGTAATTCCTAAAATAGGCAGACCTATTTTCCCTCAACTTATTATTGACCGAAAACATAAAACTAAACATGTAACTATTTTGGCTCTTTATTGCTTTTGAAACGTTCGTTATAATTCAAGTGAATACTCATCATTGACTTAGAGAAAATAACACCAAGTTAACAGAGTAGCGATACAGCTACGCTTGGCCTAAATCGCCGTACTTTTTCTATGAAGCGTTCTAATTTCTTGCCATACTTCATTGGGAAATATATTGGTAGATGGCCTACGTATTGCAGTGACCACGTGCCATCGAATATTAAAAGTAATATAAACTAGGCTGATAGACTACAATTGAACAGTAACGTAAATAGTTTATGTACTTTTATCCAAGTGTTGCTTTTTAAAAGCCATATATTTCCCTGTCATTATATAATTCATTTTAATCAATAAAATAAATATTTTTGCACATCACACATAGACATTTTGCATAACTGTATTAGGAATTTGTTATCCCTCGAAGTCAGTCTTCAAGGGCATTCACAAAGAATAAGTTTACAGCTTTAACGTGTTCGATGAGGTGCTTTGTCAAAGAAAACAAGAGCTAGTATTTTAAAAAAATCTTTAAGGTTTAATTTGTAACTCACTGGTTTCCTGCTCGTCGACATCCCCGTCTAATTTGGAGTCGGTCAAGTGTCCCAGCGCCGAATGAATATACATATCTGGGGAGAGGCTGGCTTCTCCGGGGCCGTCCCGCACTGACAACGTGCTAAGATAGGACATGTTTTCCTCTCCGTCCGAGAAACTGGGGCTCTCCCCGGCGTTCAGCATGCAGGAAGGAGGCGTCTGGAAATGCTGGGCTTGTGACAAATCCTGGCTTAAGTGCGCGCGGGGTGGCTCGAGATGTAGGGAGTGGTGCTGCCGAGATTGCTGCTCCAACTTCAGTATGTCTTTCACAGAGAACGGCGTGGAAGTGACCGGACTCGGAAGCATTGTAGCGTCCTGTTCACTTACATTAAGGACACGAACTCTACCGAAAGCAAATCAGATAACATGCGTCCTTCCAAAGGATAAAAATAGTTATACGTCTAATAAGTTAACATGGGAAGAACAAAGGTGTGCGTTCATTTCCCAGCCAACCAAAAACAGCAAAACAAAACGGAAAATCACCTTGTACCTGCCTTTTACCACGCGCAAAAATCAGGTCCAGCGTGCTACTTCTGACAACCACTTAGTGTTTTGTTCTAAGAGTCCGCGGATGGGCAAAGCTTCTCCTGCTTGTTGATGTCACGAACCTGGGGGCGGGTTTAGTGCGGAGAGTAACAGGGGGTTCGGCCACTCCGCTCACAAGCTGGAGAGAGCGCGGGGAACGTGGGACACACATCCCGCCTCCACTGCCTCAGTTCCCCCAGCGCTGAGCCAATCAAATTGCAGTGAGAGGTGCATTAATTGACGATATTACCAATACTGGCGCCGTGCCCAGTTTTTAAAGAATTAAACTCTTTTATATATAAAAAACGTATAGCCTATTTGTTACACCACGTCGTCTGGGTTATTTTATTTTATCGTTAGTGTGAAGATTGCGTCTGTAGGGCCCAGTAAAACACATTTTCAATCTGATAGCAAGGCAATAATTCTAGCCTAAATAAAATGGTTTATGCAAAGTAGTTACCGTTTAAACCAGTTATCCAACGATAAGTACTGCTACAAGTGCAAATTTATCTATTTTTTTGTGCTAAGAGGTGTTTACTTTTTGTTTGTTTTATATTAGTTTTTTTTGTTGTTGTTGTTTGCTGTATGCGTATGTAAATACTGTTTAACTGACATAATAAATTTACTGGTTATTTATCGAATTAATAATACATGTTAACTAATTCTACCGATTATTATTTAAAAAAATAAAACATACTATCGACCGACAGGCCCTTGACACCAAAAAGACGGCATCTCTTTTTACACAAATACAGTAAAAAAACGATGTCTGATCTTAAATTATATAATTCACAACAGATCAAAATGAAATTATACCATGCGTACACATTTACGGAACAGAAGTTTTTGATTTTGCTGTTAGGTTCATTACAATACTTCCGTTCACTGTCAAGTGTTACTGTGTGCTTATTTTAGGACAGGTAAAATGTTTGGTTCTATTTTTTTTTTCATTTATATGTGGGGATGGGGAGAAGCGCACTGGATTATATGGTTGTTAAGCAAATATAACACCACAAACGGAGAGTCCATTGATATATTCAAAAGAGCCATTGATATAGAATTCGACACATTTCATTACATGGGCCTGGAACTCATCATATAGGCAACACCGGCCACAAGGCTGGATGCCAGTCCATCGAAGGGCACATACGCGCGTTCACAGACTAGGGGCAATTTAGAGACACCAATTAGCTCCGCATGTCTTTGGACTGCGCCAAGTAACCCGCAGGACACGGGGAGAGCAAATTACCTATCCTCAGGGCGGGGTCAATATTTTAATTCACAACCATAGACTCACTGAGCCACCGTACCGGCCAATATATAATATATATCATATCGAATACGGTACAAAAACTGTTACGAAGAGTAGGTCTATTCGTAGTTGAGTCTAACTAAATGTGTTTTTAACCGCCGCTATCAGCAGTTTATTAATAAACCCTTTCGGACGATAAGCAGGCCCCGTCAGCAATTAAAATTCCACAAGGAAAACTGATTGACGTTTTTAGCAAATATAATCTGCTGGTATCAGCTTCCTTTCCGTTTTAAAGGACTTTCAGCGCGCATCTGTCAGTATGGCCCGGGGTCCGTCTCTCACTCACACGCACTCCTCTGACGTCTGCTTACAGTATTTTTCTCCTATCGACACAAGGCAGGGAGGTGTGTGAATATTTATTTGTCTGATATAACCACGTTATCATGGTTTCAGAAGTAAAAGGCACTTTTGAAGTATACAGAAGGAGGAAATTGATACGCAACATCATCTTGAGTATTGAAAATGATTAATTTTCAATTTGTCAAAAAGGTAAGCATTGGTTTATCATTTAATTGATCATGTATAAACAGTACACACTCTATTCTGTCGGCCTATCAAAACAGGTTCCTCATACACGTGTAGGACAGTACAAATAAAAAAGTACCCCCACGTGCGCACTGACACCTCTGGCACGTGTACTACAAATAAAACCTAACGATCCTCTTTGGAGTTATAGAAGAGGGCATATAATTCTAAAGAGTATTTGAAAAGCACGCACAAGTTGGGAGAGAGCGGCGGATATTCAGAAGCTGAAGTACTGCGCCGCAAGGTCCGTATTCGCTTCCCGCCAACTACTGCAGAAAAGTTGTTACACTTGACCAATTCTTAAATATGACATATATAACAGCGCCACCGGAACGATCGAGTGAAACTAGAAAATACAAACGAACGAAGTGCTTATCGGGAAACCTAGACCTAAACAAAAATCAATGCAGATATTTTACACTGGCCCGTGGCTTGTGTTTTGTAATTTATTGTTGTATAATGCACCCATATATTCAGCCCTCGATCCATCCATCAATCCGTCGATTTATCCATCTTTCAACAGATTGTCCTGTTCAAGGTCGCGGGGGAGGGGCTGGAGCCTACCCAGGATGCATAGACACAAGGCGGTGGAAGACTCTGCACTGGATGCCGGTCCATTGCAGAACACATATATGCACAAATGTACAGTATGGGCAATTTAGTGACGTGGTGTAGTGCTCAGATCAAACCGGAGATACGACTGACAAACGCGTGCTGGGGGTAAACAGCGCGAGAGAGATTACATTTAATGGAAACAACTCTGGTCAGCGTTTTATTATAAACATATTCTAATGGGTTACTCTGCTTCATTTGGCAAGAGAAAGTGTAAAAGAATGTTGTTTTTCTGAATTATCTCATAACCGAGTTATAAATTATCGTGCGCATTAAGATTGCTATACATGAAGTCGGCAAGCAGAATTATTTATATTCACCGTAAACCATATATTTATATATACCATATGACTAATGCAGACGATTTCTTGTGTAATATATATTATAATCAATTAAAAAAGCTTTAAACCGTGACTATTTCATGATTTTTAATGTATAAAAACTATATAGTTTAATTGGGAAATATTCTATACCGGTTTAACTTTTTTATATAAAACGGTAGCAAGAAAAAATGGTTATTAATAACAATTTTGTAATCAGCAAATAATTACACATTGAGCTCAAATTGTAGCATGGGTAATGTCTGAACTACCTCAGAAAGTTTCCTCCTTTCAGTTAATATAAAATACTTCATAAGTTACTATAGAAACTACCCCCCCGCAACTCACTTTATTTAGGTGATTCTAATTCTTTGAAGAAGAAACACACACACACACACACACGCACGCACACACACACACACACACACATACGGCGATTCAGTAGTTTCCACATGAACAAATATAAAGGTTCAGCGAACTACTACTAGGCTATTAGGACTACTATAATTGTTGTTGCTGTTGTTAATAACTCAGAACAAGTTTTTCATCGCACTACTCCTACATTTAAATATAAATTTCAATTGTCTATTTTAGGTGTTACTATTTCAGAGAGTCAGAACGTTATTGTTGCTACTCCAAGTGTATCTTCTACCTATTCATAAAGAACCGATATAATTTGGGTAGCGTCCTAAAAATTGTTCTAATTGGAAGTTCTCTCCGTATGCCGTATGCAGCGAGAGACCAGGTTACACGAGCGTATGAGGCAGGTGCTTGTTGCGGTTCCACCACTGATAATTATAACAGAAACAACAATACGTGTTTTGTTTTTGTCCGTGTAGCCTTACCCATCATCTTCAGATGTTCAAATACTGAATAGGTGGAATTTTACATTTAAACATTACAAGATTTGTATCAATAATTTAAATGTCTCTTTCTAAGTGCCATTCTACCCGGGATTAATATTTTAGTCATTGTCACTTTATCATATAATTTTTATTATGGTCCGTAATCTGGCTCGGAAACAAAGAAGAGGAAAGTGTGTTAAAACCAAAATGTTACTGGATAAAATCCAGGCCAGGGATTTTCTCACCTTATTATCCATCTTCTCTTTGCAGCGTTTCGTTGTGAGGACTGATGAAAACCAGAACACACACGCGCAAGGTCTCAGTTGGTCCTTCCGGGACCCCTGCGGAATTTGTCACAGTACCTCTGCCTCGCGCGGTTCTGCGCGGCCGAGCGGGGAGAGTCCACAGATCAGTCTATAGATGAGCTCGACCTGACTGGGAAAGGGGGAATTACATTATTCCCATAATTCATATATTTGAACATCCTTTCTACTATATATAGTAGAAAGTTACCAGAACAGATATATTTATCACGCAATTTGATATCACGATGACTGCATTTTGCTTTGTGTCTTTTTAAAGCGTGTGTGTGTGTGAAATAATGGGGGGGGGG
>JABFDZ020000045.1:3694776-3706342 GCA_019775955.2 Pollimyrus isidori | reverse complement strand
CCGCCCCCCCCCCCCCGCCCCGCCCGCCCCCCCCCCCCCCCACAGGTCAAGGTATACCATTTACCTGCATTTCAGTAGGTAACAAAGGGGGATGTTTTACCTCTTGTCTCCTGTCATTTGTGGCCAAGTGTATAGGCGCCAGTGCCGAATGCTTGGATGCTGCTAAAACCAGGGGAAGAAAGGTTAGGGCGTGAGACGAGATAATCTCATCCGCTCGCCATCAGCAGAGTGCTGTTTAGATTAGGGCCGCGTCTTCCTCCTTGGCCTCGAGATGCATGTCTTCGAACGGGCAATTTGAAAGAGTGAAAGGGCAACGACAGCGGATTGCGCTTAGCCAAAACACGCCCGTTGCACTTAATGTTACTTAAAGAATGTGTATCATTAGTCTTTTGTTTGTTTGTGTGTGGACCATGGATAATTAGACTATTTTTATAAGGTAAGATTATTTAAACCAACAATGTAAACTGTTTCATTTTTGATAAAACAACCAAAAAAGAACATAAAAGAAATCTGAAAGTTTTTCAAATATGTTTGGTTATTGTTGATGGGTTTTCCTATTATAATGGACATTGAAACAAATATGGCAACTGATAAGGCTTTGTTTATATTTTGGTGGGCGTATATTGGTGACATGTCAATTGCTCATCCGCATAACATTTATTAGTATTTATTATATATATGCGCACTGTTTGAGCGGCACAACCAGCAGCATCATACAAAATACCTCCTTTTGATGTCTTATAATAAATGTTTTTACGTCCTGGTTTCAGATTGCCATTATAAATAAATTAGTATTAATCATTCATGTGTAATTGCAACGGAAGTGATTCAGACTAATGCTTATTTGGGTCCGTTTGCATACACAGTTAATCAGTAGGTGATCACTCTCTATTTTGATTGAAATTCCCATACATTTCCATAATTCGCGTATTGACTTTCAGACATTGTGAATAAAAACCGGCGTGTAAGTATATAAGCGTAGGCCTATTTACAGTGTTTAAAGAGTAAATAATGATTATTTCCTCGTATAATATGAGTTAACCGTTGAGTAATAACAACTCACACTAAGTCATTATCCGGGAAATAATATACCCGCAGGGAAATAACAGAAGAAGTAATTGTTTACAAATATTGCATTGCGATGAAACTACGGGTTGTATATAACTTTTTTCAACAGTCATACGAATTTTATGGCGGCATTCAAGATAGCAAAAAATGTAATGGCGGAATTTTCATGTAAGCTTCTAAATACACAATAATAGACCTAAACTTTATAAATAAAGTACTTCCGGCCTTAAACAATTATGAATAAGTAGAGACGGCGGTTGCGCTCCTAACTCAAATGCCTCAGCAGTGATAATGCACGCGACATAAACACAACAACTGGTGTCATCGTCCCCCGTAAATCCGCAGGTCTGTAACTAATCACTTACGTAAAAGTCAGCATATACGACTGGGTTGACGTGATATTTTTTCGCGACTTCCGGCAACTGCTTACTGTCTACGAATTATTTCTAACGCTCAGGCTATTTTCAAATGGACCACACACAGTGCAGGTAAATATACTGTATAATTTGAATTATTCATTTTAATAACATCGTATCATATTGCGTATAATCGTGAATACATTGCCGCCGGGCTGCGAGTTGCGATGCGTTTTCTGCCGTTACATGCCAGGCAGTTGGTGACCTCGCTGGAGATACACGTGCGCCGCGCTCGGTGTTTTTGTTTGGGCGGCAGAACCAGCTCGTTACGGGGCCATCTGGGCGAGTGCGATGCATTTCCATTGATCCGTGAAGTGTTAACTGACCACGAGGGGCACAATCTATTTGACTCTGTAAATTACCGCAAATAATCACTGTCAGCGACAGGGTCGCCCAGGGCCGGGGTTACGCAATAGCAAATCGTAATAAATGTAGCGAATTTGTTACTCGCTTTATTGTTTTAAAAATGGAGCCCGGAAGTTTCAGAACGTATTCTAAATTTCGCTGAACATTTTGACTCATCGACCGTTGCTGTTTTCTTAATTTTATCCACAAAATTATTATTATGACAATTAAGATCATGCCAATTTTGTTTGCCATAATAGTATTAATTAATTCAGTGAATGTAATGTGATCAGCTATAACCGTTTCTATGTTTTAAGGAAGTGAAAATGTTTTAAAATAACTATAAACACGTTAAAAAAACAAGTTTACAGTCAAGCCTAATCATCATTGACCCCCGTGGTAATTACTTGTCTATTGAATAGTTTACATTGTTTTTAGTTACTTTGCCCGGTTCCCGCGTTAACATTTTATTAGTATAGCCTTACATAACGTCTATTAAATTTCTTAAAATTATGATACTGGATAAAAAACGACTGGTTTTAAAGAGTATTTTAAACAGTATTTTAGATATTAACTCCGCACTGAACTATACTGTTTTTACGTAAATCTCAACATTATTTTATAATTGCCCTGCGTAAAACTCAGTGGCAACTTCTGACTACGCAAGGGGATAAATAATTAGCAAATTCGCAACAAATTTATAATTGAACTGTACATATATCATTTAGGCCATAACCGGCATAAATAATTTGAATTAATCTTTACGGACATGTACGACAAAAATACACAGCAGGCCTACACAGAAAGAAAAGAATCACATTCAGCCTATTTAAAATGAAAAACAAAGTATTGATACAAACACTAAAGTATCAACACCGTGTTTTAGTTATGTTGCAATGATTGTATTTAATGAAGTATTAGGCTCGTACCACAGATATTTGTCTAGCCTATATTTAAATGAGCTATATCACTCAGTTTTATTGTCAAAATATAAATATGGTGTTGTCCCGTTTCCTCAAGTCACAAGACGTTAATTCAAACATTGGTTAAATAATTAACAATGCCGTTTTCCGTTGTTATGTATTTATAACAACGGAAAACGGCATTGCATGCGTTATCTATCAATGTTCACGAGTATTTCCGTCGTCATCAAAACCCCCCAGTATAAAAATCGCATTCATGTTTTGCGTAATAATACAACAATAAATTGTATTAATTTTCAAGAATGTAGTGTAAACACAAAATCCTGGCCCAGTTTCAGCGCTCAGTCCACTTATTCTTAATATTTCAAACGTCACCCTCACTGTAAAACGAATAACTTGCAGAAACTTCTGAATTGAAAATGTACTTTGAAATGCTACAAATAAGTTTAATTACCGTCAATTTGCGTTTTAATATAAAACGTCGTATAAATATATTTAAACGCGTTTTGTTAAACAGTCCATGTGTGAGAGGACGGGTGACATTATCGCTATATATAGGTCGCTAGCGCCCTAAAGGGAAAAGTATTGGGACGCCCCGAAAGAGCCAGATCACCTCCCCTCCCATTAGTGCCCAGATTTTGGAGAGACGTCAGTTTATCAGCTTTCTATCTAGCAAACAGTTCCTCCCGCTCTCCGCCCAGTGAACGTCAGACGGTCTTTTACAACCTGCAGCGAATTTGGCCATTAATCATGGTGGTTAAAGACAGGGCGCTTCTCTGGATCTCCTCAGTTTGTGTACTCTAGACACGAGTGCTGTCTGCCGAGCCCCCTAGGGTACGTGAGGATGTTCAAACCAGAGGTGCTTGTCCTGCATCACCGCGCAGCTAGATGAACTACTTAGGCATCATATTAAAAATGCCAGCAAGCGATCGGCTGCAAATGGCTGCATGCATTTGATGAGTTTGGATAAGGATTTAGGTCACACATTATACATCACGACGTCTTGAAAACCACTGGACAATCCATGATGCAGTGTTACTCAACGTACAATACATCTAAATTAGTCCTAGGTATTTTGTAGTGATTCACCATGGATATGCGCTAGTCACACAAAACAGTGAATATTATACTTACTGTCGTTAATGGACTCAAGAAACAAACTATAGCCAATGCGTAGGCTATATAGTTATTTAATGCGTATTTGAATAATAACTTTTAATTGCAGACCTAATGGGGTTTTAATTTGTTTAATTATTAGACCCATGTTTATAATTATTCAACTCTAAATCGTGGTTATGAGAAATCATAAGTTATACAAGTTTAAATTTATGGGCACGCCGCTTTACTGGAGTTACTGTAGTTAAACACAATCCTTAATACCCCCCTGGGGGTTCTCTTAGGTGATCTTAAGTGCTGCCATTTATTTTATTCCCGTGTGTGAGTGTCCTAGGGCTGAATACGGAAACGAAGGCCCATTAACGCGTTATGAGACTCTGTTTTATTAACGTTAAAACTGTTTGAGCGGCAGAACACATTTACAGCCATTGTGTGTTTTTTTTTTTAAACAAACAAACAAACAAACACTGAATTATGCGAAACACGTTAAGTTGCACCTGCTTTTTCATGTGAAGGCCGCCTCTGTGAATTAAATGTTCAGCGTAGCCTACTTTAACTCAACAATCATTTTATTTTAAAAAATCTTATCGGATGATAGGCCTACACATTACAGCTTGATATTCTACTTTATGCCGTGAATACTTACCATGATTACAATTATGAGCGCCATCGATTTAGCCAAGCCATTCCTTTCAAAATCGCCCCATCTTCCTTAAGCAATTACGCAACACGTATGTATGTCCTCGGTTTACGGCCTCGCGGTAAATCTTTATGTCTCTAGTAAAGCGGCGGCATGGCGCTCGCGCGGGGTCTGTCTCGGGCTCCCCTGACCCGCCATTTACCCCCGATGAGCTTTGACAGTGACCATAGCGTGCCATCGCCGGTCCCGAAAGCGGCTGACCCGGCCAAGTGTTTACATGGAGGAAGAGTCTGTTTCCTGGAGGTAACAAACCCCAGGCTTGGAGCGCGGCGTTGGCGAGTTGCTCGGCGCACAAGGGATACGCAAATACATCATCTTCATCGTGACCTTGGTTGGACAGGGGTTGAGCCGGAGAGGACCCTGGCAGACAGGTCAAGGACCGAGCCTGAATGGGAAGAAGTTTCATGCTAACAAGTCACACTACATCTCAGACTGGCAGCTGTGTCTGTGCCGCTCTGTTCATTCACCTCGTACTGAAACACAACTGAATTAATACATGCATGTATTAATGTATGTATGTATCGTTATTTATTGTTTATTATTATTATTATTATTATTATTATTATTGTTGTTGTTGTTGTTCTTCTTCTTCTTCTTCTTCTTTTTGTCTTAAAAAACAATTGTATGATCTGTAATTCAAGTTTATGTCAAATGTTTGTGCAGTTTACCTGCAATCCGCAGTGTGCATGAATTTAAAATCGGATACTGAGTTGGTAGTTAACCTTATATGACTCGTGCAAACGCGGCTGCCATTGTCTCAGTTACAGCAAAATTTACGGGAGATTTTATTTGAGCATAAATAAAAACTGCAAATTATGACCACTGTCGGGTTACACGAGGCCGAAGTAACCCTTAAAAAGTTTACAAATGCATTTTTTTTTGATAATTTGCAGCGTTACCAACTGTCACACATCTGGTGACACTGATGATAGCACTGATCACGCTTTCAGACAGTCACGCATAAAATCTTACAGCAAATCTATTTTAATCCATCATAAACCATTATAAACCTAAAATTAGCTACATCAAAAGCATTGGAGTAGCTTGCAAACTACTTGCAAGGTAATAAAACTGTTACATACATGCAAATGCGTGTGCATGTTTGTCCAGACTTGCCTCGAACTTGAAAATGTCACTCCAGCCAGCTGACCAAAGTTGGCAGCCCTAAATTTGAGCGAGCATTAGTAAAACTTAACTCTAGGCGTGAAAGGTAGCTGTGAAAGTCAGATCGTGTTAGATGGAGGCTGTTTCTGTTCACCTCCATGAGCCTGAACAAAGCCACATATCGATTTCATTCGCAGGGAAACGCAAACCCCAAAGCCCTTGTCTATTAGATAATTTAATGTCTGGCTAATGTCTTTGCAGCTCAGCCTCTGTGAGACCTGATTCCCTTGGCCATGGTCCATGTGGCGGCGCGCCGTTTGTGCGGGTGTGTCGAGAGGTGTGTGTGTGTGTGTGCGTGCGTACGGGTGGGCGGTGGGCTCGCCGGCAGTGTTGACAGGTAGAATAAGCTCTGCTTTTCTGGCTTGTGGTTCAGAAGGAGGGGTTTATGGGAAGGAAGGCTATGAGCTTAGGGGCGGGTCGTTTAATCTGGGCGTCGCTCTTTGGGGTGTGTGCGCCGTGCGCTCGGGGGCTCTGGTTTTCGGGAAGAAACACTGAGGGTAGAGATGGCTTCCCCGTCACAAGCAAACTCGGAGGTGTGTGTTCACCCCCATCCTTTTATTTTCCCAAGACCCCTGCTCCAACTAACCAGGAATGTAAGAATGACAGGAAGTGAGCACCAGGCGGTTTACAAATCAGCGTGCAGGAGAGGAAAGGCAGCCGGACAGTGGTGTCAGATTCTCTGAGAGTCATCACTGGAGGAGCGCTGCGGTGCGTTGGGGTTTTTCCCTTAAGTCGCGACACTACATTACCGCCGAATCCCACTGAGCCCTTCCGCCCACACGATCAAGGCTAAGGGCTAAATGCCGGCTGCCTCTCTCTAACTCAGAGCCAATGTGTGAATGAATCTGTACCCCAGCTGCTAATGTTGTCAGCTTGGCCTTCCCTGGTCCGAGGAGGGGATGCGCTGCACTTGCAGTACCGGGTTTGGTCGGACTCAGCGGGCTCGGCCTCTGTGCTGCTTCACGGACCTGTCTCCATGGAGATCTTCCAGGGCCAGCACTAAGCACTCCTGCTCTAAATGTGAAGTACAGTCTTATCTGTGCTTGTATAAACAGGTTCATTGCTCTTGGGGATAGAAAAAAAAAATAGGGCAGAGCAGAATATAGTTTGTCATATTAACGTAATAGAGACTGAAGGGCCTGGATATCTGTATAGAGGAGGCAGAAGGAATTCTCTGTCTGACACGATGGAGGGCCTTCATTTTTTAGCTCTATCGCTTGGTCAGTGCTGTTATTCTGGTCTTTCGTAAAGCATCTGTGTAGAGAGCTGGGTGATGTGCTGGAGACTTTTTTTAGCTTCTCTACCACCTGCAGTCCGGTTAGCCTGGAGCGGAGTGCAGAGCCCCCATGAACATGAAGGGTATTTGGGGTCCTCCATCAATCTGGTCTTGTTTCTGGTCAGGGGGGGGGGGTTGAGGACCTACACAGGAGGGTGGGTGCCTGCAGATGGCTCAGTGGGATGATGGATGCCAGCAGTGGAAGCTGACTGGACAGGAGCCCAGATCCTTGGCAATGAAGGCCAGGACCAGGATCGTCTTTAGGGCCGTAATCATCAGGCCGGCCAGAGGAAGTGCAGTGAGGCTTAAGACCACAGCGTCCTCTGACCCTCATTCACTCCCCCAACCCCCTCCCTAAACCCTCAGGACTCATAAATTACCCGGCAGTCCTTCTCCCACCCAGTTTGGTGGTCTTGCAGGTGTGGGAGTGAGCCTTGTAGCGTGTGTGCGTGACATGGAACCGTAGTATACGTCATCCTTTGCTTGTAATGATTTTATGTGGACCAAAGCGGAGTGGTCTGGGAAAATATCAGCAGGGCGCCCGGGAAGAGGCCAGGGGGTCTGTTATTCCTGAATGATCTGTGTTGCCTCTCTCTGAGATTCGAGACTAAAACAAAAATTATTTGCCAATAGGAGCATGAAGGGGTTGAACAAAGTTCATCTGGCCCTGAGCGTGCAAACAGTCAGGGAGTTTTTTCCCTCAGATGTACTGCAGTAATTCATTTTCTGCGGCCATAGATAGTGTTGTTCATCTAAAAAAATACACCCAAGCTGACCTTTTCTGGAGTAAACAACTCAATGAGAGAGAGCGGGGCTGCTCCACGCCCGTGTGGTGTCCCCGTCAGAGTGACACTTTGTTTTCGGAAAGGCAGGCCGCCTCATTCATAACCGGCCTGCCTTGTAAATAAGACTGGCACGCTCGCTAGCTTTGCTCGCCGTTTATTGGACAGGATCAGCCCACTGGGGAGGGGGGCGGGGGAGGGGGGGCAGTAAGCGGAAACACAAACGGGATGCTGAAAATTTGTATCCACGATCCAACATTGTGCATCCTTGGTGGTGTGCCTTGCTGGGGGGATGGGTGGGCTGCTGATTCAGAAATATATCACAGACTTAAGGGCTGTTTGGTGTCCTTGAAACAAAACAAATGAATCCTTTTATATTACTGTGTGTGTGTGCCTACGCACGAAAGTATGGCGGAGTGCGTGTGTGTGTGAGCGCAGCTGCCTCTGCGTCCTTCGCTCTGCCCCAGGGGCCAAGCAGCGCTTCCTGTGCCCATGAGAATCAGTGGACCTGAGCTTTTAACGTCAAAGCCTTACTGTTAGCATGCGGCTAAACGCCAGTATCTGTGGGATTATCTGTCAGCTGCTCCATTGATGATGACCATAATTACCATACACCCACAATGGATTATACTATGGACATTTACACTTAGGTGTTTAGCCACCATATACCCAACGTGACATTTTAACAGTCGGACGTTTCGCTAAAGCGTTTCCGCTTAAGTACGCCGCTCAGAGCCACTACAGTGCGGCCTCCATGGAACTTGAACCCTGACCTTTACAGTGCTGCTACTTGTTGATCTGATTGGCCAGACCCCTCGCAAATGCAGGTGCCAGAATAACTTCTGACTAGATGACTCTCAATGACTCACAATTTGTCGAGTCTGTCCTAATCGAGCAGGAAATTCAAGATTAGCTAACAATGATGTGCTGTTGCCCATTAAAGTATACAGGTCAGTTTAGCATAAACTGCAAGAGTCAGTTGACATATCCTACAAACTTGTGATGCAGAGGCCTGCCTTTGTAAAGTACTTTAATACTCTCTGATGTATTTTGCATGTAATGAACATGAAGATCACATTACGGGGGAAAGCACTGATTGTTGCTGGCTTGAAATCTGTGACCCAGCTTCACCTGCTGAGGTAAGAGACACTTCTCAAGTTTCCAAGGATACTTTTTGTTGAAGGCTTCTAATCTGATTCCTAATAATGAAAAGGTAAAAGTTTTTGATGATTAAAAAGTATAGCGGTACATATACAGGTGAGAGCAAGTTCTGGGGTCAGAGTACAGGACCAGCCTGAGCCCCAGGGACATTTGGGGTTAGGGGCTTTGCTCACTGGCCTAGGTGTATAATTACTCGCCAGCTAAGGGATTCGAGCCCATGACCATCTAGATGCTGATTCCTTCCCCACTCAGCTATGTACAGTACCACCCCCAATAAAATGCTCGTAATTAAATAATAAGCTGGTTTCAGTAACACTTTACCTGAGGGGGCACAAATACTTAGTAGTAACTCAGCTACTACTGAAGTACAACTCATAAACACAGTTACTACATGACATAAGATACATGATGATACGTTAATGATGAACAAACACAGGAGATGTTGGCACAGGAGGTAGTGCTATCGTTTGGCAACCAGAGGGTTGCCAGTTCGAGCCCTGGTTTCTCTTGACCTCATCAAAGTGAACTTGAGCAAGACACTGAACCCTAAATTGCCTCTGGTGTGCAGGTTGATGCCTTGCATGGCAGCCTTCGCCACCGGCGTGTGAATGTGTGGCATGTATTGTAAAGCACTTTGAGTGCTCGTAGGAATAGAAAGGCGCTATATAAATGAAGCCTATTTACAAGATCAGTATTTCACTTTTGTTATTCACAGCTCGTTGTTTCAGTAGTTCACAAAGATTTACAGAATTAACAGCTATGGTAAGAAATATAGTAAAACCTTGGATTGTGAGCATAATCTGTTCAGGAAACGTGATCGTAATCCAAAGAACTCGTATATCAAAGCAAATTTTCCCATTAGAAATAATGAAAATTCAAATGATTCGTTCTACAACCCAAAATCCATCCATCCATTATCCAAACCGCTTATCCTTACTGGATCGCGGGGGGTTCGGAGCCTATCCCGGAAGCAACGGGCACGAGGCAGGGAACAACCCTGGACGGGGGGCCAGCCCATCGCAGACAACCCAAAATATTTATATAAAATGTTTAATACAGAACATAAAGTAAAAATACATAAAGGAAATTAACCTGCACTTTACCTTCTAAAAGAATCATGGATGGTGTGAGGGAGACGAGAAGAGGAGGGTCGTAGGATGACTTTCACAATAACTAGCGGAATCACTGACTGGTTCAGTGGAATCTTTTTGTTTTTGTGCGACTAACAAGGAACCCATCTATTGACAGCTGCTTTTGTCTCCTTTTCCATTTTGCAGAAATGTGGACATTGCATTGTCATTAAGCTGATACATCTCTCACACTGCTATGGCCTTATTCGGGTTCTGCTTTTCAACTAAATTTTGGCTATACGAGTGAGGGACGCCGACTGAGACCCAGCATGGGAGATGATTACCCGCAGCGAGAGAGAGAGAAGAAGCATCATCACGTGACGCCAGGCAGACAAAGCGTATGTATAACACTCGTATTGCAAGACCTCGCTCGTTTATCAAGTTAAAAGTCATTTAAAATTTTTGCTCGTCTTGCAGAACACTCGCAAACCAAATTACTCGCAATCCGAGGTTTGACTGTATAGTAACTGCTTGAGATAAGACATGTGTCGTGATTCATTAATGATGAATTAAAATTAGATGAGTATGTAACAGTTTCTGGTTAATTAATACATTAGTAAAAGCATAATAGTAAAATATTTGTTTCCCCTCAAGTCAAGTGGTTTCAGTATAGGAAGGATTAACAAATAGCAGCCTATTCTGGGTAATTTCTTATAAAAGATACTGTCATTATTAAAAACACACAAACAGTAGCATGAAACAAAAGCTTTCCCTGGGCCATTAATCAGTTCAATCATAAATCAGCCCTCTGGCCTGTCATTGTTTTCATTCAGATTGTGGAATTGTCACTCCTTTCATTGTTAAAAAGGGTCATATCTGATCCCGGTCTTGGCTCCGAGGTCGGACCATAGGAGACACGGTATCAATCACGCCGTGAGGTTCGTGTGGTTTACAGGCACCCTGAGAGCCTCGCGTCCAGCTAGTGACATTGACACCGACATCTGTGTCATGTACACATATTAATGTGATGGACACATAATTCATCATGGACGTACACTATGTAGATTAGATATGAATAGCAGATCTCAATAGTTTTTCTTTTCGTATAATTACAAATACAAATAATTATATATAATGCAAAATACTTGGTAATATAATTGCTTCATGGTTTGAAATATATGTTATATATTCTCACTCACTTTGTGTATATACATTATATGTATGAGGATGTATAAATGTAAATACACAAACAGTCATTTTAATTAGGTAGTTAGCTGGAGGCTAATAATTTCTAAGTCTTCCTCCGAGGAACTAGGGTGTCCCAACATCAGCTTCTTTTAATTAGGCACTTAGGTAGATGCCAATAATAATAAGTCTTCCTCCAAGGGTCTAGGGTGTCCTACCATCAGCTTCCTCTTTCCCTTGAGCAGATAAGGCCAGGGCTTTGTTCAGACTCACAGGCACTGCCCAAGAAAAGCCAAGCAGCAGCCATGTGGTTCAAAGGACAATCATTCAACACATTTCCTTGACCCTCGCTAATGTAAG
>JABFDZ020000045.1:3665600-3681268 GCA_019775955.2 Pollimyrus isidori | reverse complement strand
AGTGACCCCGCTGTTACTCTACATGGTCTGCAGCATTGTGGCTGAGTCTCTGTTGTTTCTAACTGCTTCCTCTTTGCTGTAATAACACTTACAGTTGACCATGGATTATTTAGCAGGGAATAAATTTCACAAACAGACATCACAAAGGTGGCCTCCTACGACAGCACCATGCCTGAAATCACTGAGCACTTCACAATGACCATTTCTTTCAAAAATGTTTGTAACCTGACTGCTTGGCTCGGTGCTTGATTTTATACCCCAGTGGCAATGGGTCTGAATGACTAAGAGGCGTATCCCAATATTTTTGTCCATAGTATAGCTGATAGGGACAATGTAATGTTCATGTTTGAAAAGGAAAAACATGAGTGTGTAAATGTGAGGAAGATTCGAGAAAAAGGTACATAAACAAACACCGTTTTGAAAGTTTTTACTGCTTAGGTCCATAATACATCTCCTTGTAAAATTACATTTTGGTTCCCTTAAATATCTTGTGAAACCACAAACTTTTCTGTACATTATATCATTCATCTTTCTCCCTTGTACAAATCATACATATATATACTTTTTAAAACTTATATGGGTATAAAATCTATTTCTCTAATTCTTGCCGAACCTCTTTACTGAACAGCTGTAGTAAACTTTGCAAAGAAGCAAAATAAATTAAAAAATAAAATCTGTAGCCTTTCTCGTCTCTGCTGTCACTCCCTAGCGCTCTCTGGGTCGTCAGCCAGTCTGGATGCGGTTTCAGTTATAAACTGGTTGCTGGTGACCCGGCCAAGGTGTTGCTGAAGTTTGCATTTCAAACAGCTCCCCAAAGCAGGAAGAATCCAAGGATAGTTGCAGCGCTTTTCAGTCATTGATCCCCAAGCCCACCTGTCATGCCACCTCAGCACCAGGACAGTTGCTGTGACCTTCGACCCTTGGGCTCCTGACCCCAGCTGACTGGCTTTTTGAACACTGTGCTCTCTGTCAGTGAAGAGGTTCGCCTTGCCTGTGTACTACTGTATCAACTGTACGGCAGACATAGGAAACGTCTCCGTATGACCTGAGTGTCCCATCTCTGACAGGATTCTTGCTCTAACGAGAGTGAATAACAAATCCACCCCACCCCCCTACCCCATAAACATCACATAAAACCTAACCCCAACAAGCCAGAGGATTAGTAGGTAAAACTATCCATCCTACCCTGAAACAGAGCACACACAGTCTTTGACGTTGAAAAAGCAGATGACCACTGCCTGGGTCTGCATGGCAAAGCAGACATTTTACATTCCATAACCCTGCTTCAAGCCTTTGTGTGTGTGTCTGTGTGGTTTGTGAGCACCCTGAATATAGCGAGAGGACTGAGCCAGCTCCTAAAGTAAGCTCTGAGTTGCAGAAATGTCAGATCGCATCAGGACCCTGGTCACGTTTCACATTCTAACGTCCTGGCCTCATTCCCTGCATCCTCACCATGGACCCCATGGTACCTCTGGCAGATTGGTGAAGTCTAATGTCATGCTCTTTTTTTAACCCAAACATGCAGAAATAGAAGCATATTTAACTTGCCCGTGATTCTTGTAACTGTAGAGCAGGCATATCCTTTCCTCATGCCATGAGTTAGAGCTCTGAACTTGTGTAAAATCCAGGCCTCGGTGCCAGAATCCCCACGTATTTTTATTTGCTCTGTCCGTTGCCAGTTCTTCACGTTTGGACTGATGTCAAAGGTACTGAAATCTTTGGCTCTGGTTGTGTGTTTATCCAGCTTTCGTTGGGTAGGCGGGTAACGCACCATGCGATTTCGCAAATCCAAGTGAAAGACAGCTTGTGCAACCCACGGAAAATACAAAACTAGTTTCCCTGACCAAAATCCCCAAACCCTTGCATTTTTCTCAAAAGTTACTTGGTAGAGATCGACTGATAACTTTCTGGATGACTAAAAAGGCATTTTCCTCTATCTCGAATTCCTTGCAATACAACAAAGATGCCTCACCTTTAGTAATATGTGCTGATAGACCTCCAGACCCCTAGGAGGCATCAGCATCAACAGCTTATAATCAGGACTGAACTTGGGTCCTGAATAAACAAGGACAGGTTGCAGTAATACATGCTTGTAACTAAAAATAACCGAGATGCCGAAACATTTTCTCTCTCCTGGCTGGAGGGTGGGGGCACCACTGAGCAGATTGTTTACAAATGAACTGCAATGGGATCATCATAGATAGTTCATTAGAGAGCAGTTATATTCAAAGATCCTGGTCATATCATTTAGGTCGATCCCCCTACTCTGACTTTCCATCCTCTTCTAAGAGCTTTAGGCTCAGAGCCTCCTTTAGCCATATACAGTACCAGTGGTTGCGGAATGCAGTGCCTGATGCATCCTCAGTTCAGTCTGCTAACACGCTGATTCACCTATATGGCTTCTGTGTTTACACTATACCATTATACTTTAGTCTTTTAAATGAACTGTTTATAGCAACCGTTTTAATATCTAGATACCCCTTCTGTGGGATCCTCCACAAATGACTCTTCTATGAAAATGCAAAATGAAATTATGCTCATATTCACATCAAGTCCTGTTGAGTCGGCTCCTCCCCTCCTTATTCCCCTTTGTGCGGCTCATCTTGAGGTTGGACTTATAACAGCCTGTAGCCTGCAGGAATCTCCACTGGTGATCTGTCCATAGCCCCTCCCCTGTGCTTACAGTGGGAGCCTTACTGGTGACCGTCAGGCAGTAGAGCACATTTGTAAGCACCTGTTCAGTTCTCCTCTCCGCAAAGACAGGGTTTTAGCGACAAGTCGTCCTTGGTTACCGTGGCGATCCAGCTCTCACCGATCCCTCCTTCAACTCCACACCAAATGATCTATTCGTAGTACGTGCAGGTGGCTGGTGGCTCCAATGCAGAGACCAAAGCAACCACCAATTGCACTCTGCACCGTAGGTCCGATCCAGAGCAGATCCTGCTGCACGTAAACAGGGCATCGGTGAAGATCCCTCCACTTCCACAGTTCCTGCAAAGAGTGTTTCTAATAGGGCACAAAATGGACTCTTGTGACCTTTTAAACACTGGCTGGCTAAAGACGATCCAGACATAGGTTATGTTGAGCTCCATTACACAATGAGTAGACAGTGCAATAGTGTTAATACCTCTTGTGTGAAACTAGTAATGCTATGTGTTTGGAAACAGTGTGGATGAGGTTCTGTAGGTTGACATGGTAACCAATAACTTCCATCATATATCCTGCTAAAATTGCTCCATGCTCCGCTGATGGCTGTGTTCACTTTAAATCAGTTCATCTTCAGTTGTAACACCCGTAACACCGAAAGATGGGCTCAGTGACAAGGCCTTCTCACAAGATTAGTCTTATTTTGTAAATGTCTCTGTCCCGTGGATGCTGACTGAGAGCTTCCCTAGGGGCTAGAGCTCCCCTAGGGGCTGGAGGTCATGATGCAGCTACCAGATTGAGTCAATACGTGCATCCCAAGCTGTGACCTTTATGAGGGATTTTGAGGGTGAGATTTTTCCACACCTGGTGTTCTTTGATTGGCCAGCCAATGAAAATCGGCACAGGTAGCATTCCAAGACATAAATAATTAATCTAGGGCCCCCATTTCCCCCAGCCAGGCATACTGCTAGGATTTCACCAGAGGTTGTTCTGGGTTGTCCTCTGGAGTCTTGTCTCCATCGCGAGACTTTTTCCGCTTCTTGTTGCCTGGAAAATCAGAAGGTTGCAAGTTCAAGTTCCAGGAGACGCAAGTGCTGAAGCATCAAACTCGAATAGACACTGGCTAGCCACAGGTGCAACTTTGTTTCAGCAAATAACATCCCTAGAGGGGTGACAGGTAATTGTAGCAGTTTAGGACGAGGTAACCAGAAGGCTGTTTGGTTGAGTCCCGGGGATCGTGCTGAATTGCACTACTAAAATATCAAAGCTGTGTAAATAAAGAAAATTGTAATTCATTTTGGACAAAAGCCTATAGCTAAAGAAACTATAAAAAAATTAAGGGGTTTATCATTAAAATCCCCATGACCCAATAGTGGGTAAGTGATGAGAAGATGAATAGAAAGGTGTTTGTATAAGAAGACAGATGATGAAAGGTGTGTGCTGAGCCGCTGCTGACACCAATATGGGGAAACTCAGCAGTTCTTTACATGCAACGAGCCTGTGTGACGTGCAGGAAATGCACCGAGAGCCTTGGAATGACAGACGAAAGAATGAAAATGTGTATGAGAGGGAAGACAGGGTTTGGATCAGCAGCTGCCAGTGGTGAGGGGTTCGGTTGCTAAGATACGCCTGCGCTGGCGACCAGGGTGGGGGCGGCCGGGCAGGACGCGTGACACAGGCCTTACTCAGCTTGAGCAGTAGCTTCTTTCCCAGCGTTTCCTCCGAGCCGCTAAGTGACAAGGTGCTGATGAAGGGCGATGCGTCGAGGTCTGCCTCCACGGGAACGACGGCGGGCTCTTCAGCAGGGGAGGGAGAGACAGCAGGGGGAAGTCAATTAGCTCCTGTACTACTGGGGGGGGCGTCCAGTATAGTACACATACTAACAGATACTATCTGCAATTTAATGGGACTGATTAATATTCACAATGACTTGCATTCATAAATAATGTTTTAATGGCAGGTCCAGACCAAACAAGCTAAGTGACAAAAACTAAGCCACATTATATTCGGAGGGTAACACGGTGGCTCAGCTGGCGTCACTTCCATCTGGAGGTTCCCCTTCATTACCCCAGTCTCCTGACATAGTCCTCCCACAGTGCCTGTAAACCATTACTGGTTTCCCTTCCATGGAGTCCCCTGCCACGTGTGTCCTGGGACGGGCGACAAGCTCGCGTTCCTCCAGCCTCATTCGCATCCCTGCAGCCTCACTCGCGTTCCTGCAGCCTCACTCGCGTTCCTCCAGCTTCACTCGCGTTCCTCCAGCTTCACTTGCGTTCCTTTAGCTTCACTTGCGTTCCTTTGGCTTCACTCGCGTTCCTGCAGCCTCACTCGCGTTGCTCCGGCTTCACTCGCGTTCCTTTGGCTTTACTCGCGTTCCTGTAGCTTCACTCACGTTCCTGCAGCTTCACTCTCGTTCCTGCAGCCCCACTCGCGTTCCCGCAGCCTCACTTGTGTTCCTCCAGCCTCACTTACGTTCCTCCAGCCTCACTCGCGTTCCTGCAGCTTCACTCTCGTTCCTGCAGCCACACTCTCGTTCCTCCAGCCTCACTGCCAAACCGATCCCTTGATTTTGGGCTACCGTGTCCTTGGGTTGTTCACGGCAGACCTGCCCTCTCACCATAAATCTCACCATTTTGCTCTTCACTCTCGGAGCGGTCTTCCCGGATGTAAGGAATCTCATCCATCCGCAGGAACACTGAGTCACTGGGGCTCTTCTGGCCGTCTGACTTGCTACCTGTAGGGGGAGCCAGAGAGCCAGGAAACAGATTAGAGATACTATGATTGTAAGCTTTTAGTCATTATAATAATAATTTCACTGATATCAGAACTCTGGAAATTGACAGGTACTTATTCAGTGGTTACGTTTATTAAAAGTGTGGAAATGCTTGGGGTCAGAGACCACCCAGGTATCTCCAGGGTTCTTGGAGTTAAAGGTCAAGAGCGAGTGATATGATTACACTGCTGGCCACAAGATTTGAACCCGCAACCTTCTGGGCACTGGCAGGAACCCTTAATCTACTGAGGGACGCAAAATTTGGAATTGTGATTGGATTTGTGGTGATCTTGGATCATTTTTCCATGTCTGATTTGTGGTGATCTTGGATCATTTAGCCGTGTCTGAGCTGAAATGGATCGGCGCCTAGGAGAAGAGGTGAGGGCATGTGGGAGGACATGCTGGAGCCAGCCTGAGCCGCATTACTTGCATGTGTTCATGTACCCTTAAGAGGATTGCGCTGAGAGCGCCATCTGTGCATCGGTTGCAGGACGCCCGCGGCAGGCTGCGTCACACTGCGTTGTGGCCTGCGTGTGAATCTATCCATCCTGACACTCGGCTGAGACAGGGGACGAGGTGTCGCGGTCTAGCAATTACAATTAACACTCCAACTGAGCTGTCATCACCCCGTTTACACCATCGGAGGAGAGCCCCCATTAGCCTTCGGGGAAAAGGACCTCCCCCGACAGTGCGAACGGACAGTTTTTTTTAACAGAGACGTTTAGAGATGCTCCTGTGATGTACATAGTGGGTGGAGTCAGCGACACACTGGGTATGACAGGGATGGGGGCGGGACTACAAACGGGACAGATGAATTAGAGGAGAGGGGGCCACACTCACGAACGATACGGTTCTTCTCGTTGAGAACCGCGGTGCTGTGTGGGATGACGGCCTGGTGCTGGCGAGCGCGGCCTGAGCAGGGGCGGAGCTCCCGGGGCACGGGCAGCTGCCCCGGGCTGCCATCCGGGGCAGGCGTCTCAGGGGTGGGGGCAGGCGTCTGTGTCGGCGTGCTGCCCCCGTTCATGTGGGCGTCCATGTCCGGCGTCTGCGGCGAGCTGTCCATCCGCGTGGCTGTCAGGGCATTCTGGTAGTGGCTACGCGTGATCTGGGAGGGGACGAGGGTAGCACAGTCCTTGAACTCTCAAACATTCTACTTTTAATGCCCCCCCCCATATGTTTTTCTTTAATGATTCAGCAGGAGTTCTTCTGCTGCAGAATTAGCACAAAATCACCCCCCCCCCCTTTCACTGCGACACTAGTCAGTACTTCCTGCAGTTCTGTTTGATCCCTCAGTTGGATTTATATCCAGGACGGGCTGGGGGTGGGGGGGCATCCCGCTCACCCCATGAAGGCCCAACATCAAACAAGTACTGAGGTATGGCGGGGGGACAAATATTCAGAGACCTGAATATTTCTACTGAAGCAGGTCAAATGAAAGCCACTTTTGGGGAAAGTGTTTAAACTTGAAGAAAGGCATCCCAATCAGTCCAGGTTAGACATGAAATGACCAGCTAGACAGAAATTCAGCTTTAAATATATGTTCAATTATATGTTTCAATGTGAATGTTTTTTATATATATTCCTCCAGAGATGCCTTAAGTGCTGTTGCCATGGATACACCAGGTTGTCCTTACCGTGGGTCATGACCCTTAACCATCTGGGTATTTTTCTCGAAGCATTTCTTCGCTTGAGACTCTGATCCAGCTGCCAGCGCCAAAGAAATGGCAGTGACCCGGCATTCAGATTTGACGTGGGTGATCCGTTGAGCAGCGAAATTCGACAGGATTCACACGACTTGGAGTTTAGCTCCAGCACTGTCCATCCCAACCTTAGGAAGATCCCCCTGAAGGGGACTGGGACAGTAACCCTAACCCTGGTGCCCGTACGTGGGTCTCTCTCGGAGAAGGGCAGTCGTCTGAGTATTCGCTAACTGCACAGAGACACAGTGGCGTTTCCATTCACTCAGGGACATTTCACTAAGAGACATCCCTTGCCTAAAGGTACAAGAGCAGTGACCCATGGTGGGGGAGCTGGCATTCTGTGCTTTGCTGACGGCACCCGAACCTTGATGATCTGCAGGTCGGTGAGCTGCCGCACGGTGTAGTCAGGCAGATAGGCCCCTGAGCTGCAGTTCAGCTGCCCGCTGCTGCCACCATATATCATGGAGTCGGAGCGGTTGAGTCCACTGCTGCGGGAAGGGGACCTGTGGACTGGACCAAACGGCAGGATGGGGGGGCGGCTCTCCCGAAAAAATGACGCATGAGATTGAAGGAGACAGCATGAAGGTGAGCCCGAAAGGGACAGAGAGAGCCTTGCCCACAGAAGTCTGATTTTCCTAAACCCCCCCCGCCACCCCCCCCCATCAATTGGGCTATGCTGTGTGCAACTCCTCAGTGGAGGCTACATTCCAAATGACATCATCGTACTCCGTTAATTAATGCATCTGCTGCCTCATGGGGGAGTGATCGGGGGGGGGGGGGGGGGCTGCGGAGAGATGAGAGGCAGGCGCATGCCTTATGTAAAACAAAACAAACACGGGCATGCATGGGCACCATCTGCCCGGCAATGGCCCGGCGAAGAGTGCGGCCTGTCTGTCACTGCCAGCCCAAACAGAATCACCGGCCTTGTTACCACCGGTTATCCGTCTGTCTGCTAGCTTGGGGGCGGGGCCTCACACCTCTTCAATGGCCACGTCCCTGCGTCTGGGTGTATAGGAGTATTCCCTTGGATGGGCGGGCATCCAGGACCTGTCCTGTGCCTCCAGGGATAAGCTCACAGTGAAAAAGATTTATAGGAAATAGATGGATTTGGTTTTACAGGCGCTGTGATGCAAAATAGCTAACGCATCACTTACTTAAATATATTTTTATATGATTATTATACCACTTCCGGAATCAGTTCTTGTTAAATATGCTTACCTCACACCGAAACCTGCCCCCTGGCGTGTCAAAGTGTTTTGGCTGAGCTCACTGCAATCCCTCCTGGTTACTGCCGGTCCCGCATGCCCAGACCCCCCCCAAATACGGAGCTGGTCCGGCCTGCTACCTGTGGAGAGTGACGGCGTGATGGCGGGTACGCCGTAGTATGCGAAGGCCCCATTCTCGAAGCGCAGGGCCTCCTTGCCGAACTCCACCTCGACGCGACCCTGCACACATACACACACACAAGGGGGTACCAGAGAAAAATGTTTTTCCAAGCCTAACTGCACCTGCACACGCTCACCGCTACCCCCATCTGCCATGACGTCTCATAATTACTCATATTTCCTCTCCCAGCTGCCCCCCCCCCCACCAATCCCTACTCTTCTTCTGACTCATCTGCTGGGTGTTCAATTTCCATGCGTAATAAACATACCCATGCCTGTCCCTGTAATCATCTCCCTCCCCTGGGTGACACTGGGGCTCAAACTTCAATTCTCAGTGTTCCCACGCACCGGTGGGGTGGTGCTGAGGGGTGCATTGATGTCCCCGCGGGGATAATCTTGAGGGTTTTACGAGTTCGATGCCATGGGGCTCCAAGGAATTGCCATCTGGCTCTGGGATTTGTGAACCATATATTGGATCGGAGGCCTGTGAAACAAATTCTTGCCGTACCAGAACCAATTCCTGCTCCATCTAAAAATTGCCATTAAATAAAGCAACAAGTGGGGTTGAAAGGGTATGGCTAGGGAGCGGGCTGTGGGTGTGGTCAGGGTGGGACATAGGTGTGGCTAGGGGGGGAGTGGGCTGTGGGTGTGGCTAAGGGCAGGCATAGATGTGGCTAGAGGAGGGATATGGGTGTGACTAGGAGCTGGCTGTGGGTGTGGCTAGGGTGGGATATATGTGTGGCTATGGGGTGGGCTGTGGGTGTGGCCAAGGGCAGGCATCGGTGTGGCTGGGGAAGGGATATGGGTGTAGCTAGGGGGTGGTCTGCAGCTAAGGCTCGAGGTCGGTATGACTAAAGGTGGGCGTGGGTGTGGCTAGGGGCAGGGCCATTGAGTGGAGCGTTACCTCCATACCTGTAGCACTAGGACGAAGTAGTCCACGGGCTTGTTGCGTTGGAAGAGGAAGTGCTGCGGCGCCCGCTTGTTCTTCTCGTCGAACTTGAGCTCCTGTACCACACTGGGATGCTTCAGCAGACGCAGGAGTATCTTCTCAGACAGATAGGCCACCTTAAAGGGCTCCACCTCTTTGACACAGCAGAGCATACGGATGGAGCAATGTACCTTAACCCACAAGGGGAGACACTGAAGCCGCCTTTCCTATAGCACCAGACTCTGATTTCATGGTTCTAAAGAGGGTGAATAAATCAGCTTTTTATTTCAACTTGTAATAAACCTTCCTGGGACATTAATAACTGCCCGGCTGACACTAATGAAAATGCTCAGTCACTTTTTCTATATGACCTTTTATACTAAATTAAGTCCTATGCACATAGATGGAGGCAGTTTCCAGTTAGAAGCAAGGCTCATGTACCCTTCCTGAGAGTCCAGGAAAGGTTAAGGGTGTTTCTCGATATGGGTACTTGACCGTTCTTGTGTTCTCTTGTACCTGTTTTACATCATCGTCAATTACCAAAGACCAGTTCCTATACTCAAGGACACAGGTAGAGAGGACGGTAAAAATCCCCATCACAAATATCAGGGATATATCGGTTGCATCCAGCCAAACGAGCTTGTTCTTGGGAGGTAAGTTAGCAAGACCAGTTAGCAAGACCAGTCTTGCTAAGGCTACCAGTATGATCTTTGCGTTCTTGGTATTAATAAACACTATAAGTGTCTTCTGAAATGTTTTTACAGTGGCCAGGAAGGGTCATGTGACTTCCTTGGCATTGGGGTAGGTCAGGTGGGCACCTGGAAGCCCCTACCTGTGGACAGGAAGCGGTGGGTGGCCAGGAGAAGCTGTGGAGAGATCTTCACCTTCATCTCATTCTCTGACAGCTTGAATATGGAGAAGTCCTGCTGCTTCCTCTCGTGGTGTGACACTCTCCGCTTGCTTCGGTTGTCGGCTTCGAGAGAAGGGAGGCCAGGGGCTCATGAGAAGCTAATTAGCGCCATGATTTATAGGCATCTAGGTGCCGGGGGGGCTTCTCTACCCCCGCCAAACCGAGACTTGCTCCTCAGGGAAGGGTCAAGGGGGGACGTTAATCTAGCGCTCATCACGGGCCCCTTGGGGTGAGTCATAATCACCCAAAGGGGCCGAGGTATAAGGCGAGTCTCACAGTGCCAGCAGAACCCTGCGGTGGACACACCGCCGCCGTTGCTAATGTCGTTTAGCTTCGCTTGCTGCTCGGTGATGTGGTCCCAAATGTAATGGACTCAGTTATGGTGCAGAGGATAGAAGATAGTTATTGGAAAAACTATATAAGATTTAATCATGACAGAAAATTACATATCCAGAGTTACAGCTTCATGAAAAGAAACTGTGTACTCAGCACAAACAGAATGTAAACTGAACATAAAATCACTGTATAAAACTATACAGTGAGATTTAAGGAAGGTCAGTCCTAAGTCACAGTGTGCTTGGCAGGAGGGGAGTAGCCGGCTTCAGATCTACTAGTTATGGTTAGTCAACCAGTGCTGATAGTACTAAGAAAGGCTACATATTGAATGGCTTGCTAGGACTGTAATGGCACAACGATTCATATCGGTCTGTCAATACAAAACAGTCCATCTGAACTGACTCCAGTTGCATGCATCATGAAAGTTAACAGAGCTTATGGCTATGGGTTTAATGATGTATGACTCTAAGGAAGGACTGGGTGTGTTGCAACCCGAACTGACAGGCCATTGTATTGTGAAAGGCATGCGACGTACTGTACAGGTCCGTCTCATCCAGGATCTCGGATTTGATGATCTCCTCGATGACGTCCTCCAGGGTGACGATGCCCATCACTTCATAGAAGGGGTCCCCCTCGCCTTCATTGTTCACCCGCTGCACGATGGCCAGGTGAGATTTTCCTGCGCACGACAAGCAGAAATCCATCTACTTGGCCAAAGTAAGGTAGCGCCTTGCTAACTGGAGAGAAAGATATCACCATGCTAAGTGTTAGCGGCGTGTGGCTAAGCGGGAGAGGCCTCAGTGCCAGTGATCAAAACATCACCGGCTTGAATCCCATGTAGCAGAGTAGCTACATTCCCATTAGGCACTTGAGCAAGGTCCTTAAGCCCTCAAAATATGCTGCAGGACAGCTTCTGTCTCACCGTTATATCAGTATAAATGTGAAAACTAACATTGTCCAATGTACCAATACAAGGGGTTGGCAGCCCTGATCCCAGAGTGCTGGTATCCAGTAAGTTTTCTGTTCTAATTGGTGAATTTCTATCTGCCTGAGATAAGGTGTGGTTCATCAGAGATCAGGTAGGATAGAAAACCTGCAGGATACCAGCGCTCGGGGATCAGGGCTGCCTACCCCTGACTTATACAAATGGCAGTTAAAGCTTCATTTCATCTCACAGAACAGTGTTACGATATCTGGTCTTCAGGGCCCCACAGACAGTCCATGTTTTTGCTACCTACTGGGAGCTGGGAGGGCTCCCCACTGGTTCTATAAAGTGCTTTAGGCATCTTGAAACACGTTACATATATGTAAAATTCATTCATTGATTCATTTGTTCACTCATTCATTCGTTCAGATCCATACCAGGTATTCTGAGTTCTTGATTGCCTGATTGTTTGGCTCAGGTGTGCAAGGACCTGGGAGGGAGCAAAATGTGGATGGTCTGGGGGTCCTGAGAGACGGTAGTATACGTACAGGTATAAATACATCCAACCATCCATTTTCTAACCAATTATCCCGATCAGGGTCAGGAGTCACGAGGCAAAACTCCAAACAAAAGGGGGTTTTGTAGTTGATGCCATTGGTGCTGCAAATGAGATTAGAACTTTCAGCCAGTTTTGCTCATCACCGCTGCTCTCCGTCCTCCGTTGAGCAGACCAGTGGCTGCCCTGGGGACATCCAGCAACCCGTACTGAGCCAGAATATGCTGTATGATGGCCATGGGAGGCAGGGTCCGGAGACAGGTCACTGGTCAGATCGTTACATAAATGACATGCTTGGAGTGGGGTTATATAACGCTCGGCTGACTGGGCAGCCAGGACACTGACCAATGGTGATACTGGGGGGGAGGGGCAACACAGCAGGACCAATCAGATTCCTGAATATATAATTCCAGATTATAATATTTCCATGTACAGTCTAGTCCCAGCAATTTACTTTTTCTGTCAGGAGAAACTATTTGTGCTACTAATTAACAGTGATACAGATATTTGAAATAAAAATAGTCTTACGGAAAATTTCAGATTTTTTTTTAATGCTTAATCCATTTGAATTTGCATGAGCTTTTACATAAAGGTTTAACAGCCATTCCCTGAATAGGATCGACTCTATCTCACACTCTAATTAGATGACATCTGGGCCACCTGCTGAGCCAGGTGGCTGCCTGGTCAACCAACCCCTCCGGTGTGACGGCTTGTAACAGGCTGTCAGAAGCATGCCGAAAGGTGACCTGGATTTGTGGGGGGTGCTGTCACTTAACTGAGAGCCCTGTGACAGGAGCCAGGGCTTCCAGGGTTTAGATGTGGACAGACTATAATACTACAGAATAGATTAATTAACTTCCAGCACTCCCCTACCATGCGGATGCTGCTTCAGATGATCTTGGTCGACACCAGATGGGGCAGCCTATTAAGTGACCCATTATTATTTCTCCAGCCCCACACGATTATACTGAACCAATCCTGGAAGACTGCAATTTGACCTCTGACCTTGGGAACACAGCCTCATGTGGCTGAAGAGAACAGACTTACTGGATTTTCTGGTATGCTGTGGTATTAGGCAGGATTGGGTCAAACAGTATATCCAGCAGCGGGGTGGGAGTGACACATTACGCTAGGCCAGTGGTTGCAGGAAGTTGGGGGGGCGGGGGGGGGGTGGTGATGGAGGCCGCAGCTGTGCAGATCACACTGTTACATCACTCTGCCATTACATAATCTCTGTAGCCGGCTCGTACCCCCCGTCTGCCCCCTCCAGCTCTGAGCACGCCCGCTGAGGCTGTAAATTGAGCAGCTTGGTTCTGTCTGCTCGTTTGACTGTGTTTGCTGTGTTTATGTGGGCCAAGCACAACAAACGGTCAGCATCTAATTAACATTTATCCACCCGCCCCCGATAACCTTTCACCCACTGAAACTCTGAATGAGGGATTGGGGGCGTCAAATATATTTTTGCAGAACAATAGACCTGTTTTCCCGAAATGAAAATCTGTGACCATGTGATCACGGTCACACATACATTACAGTAAAGCATCCAAAGCCAGATACATGGGATCTGAGGAAACGACGGGGTTTTAACGTGAAGAACGAGAGTCCCTGTTTCCCGGAAGGTGGGCAGAGGCATTCCGATCACCGGTGTCTGCCTGCGTCCTCCGATTCCCCCCGGGTCCTGCTCGCCGCCGCACGGCTAAATGGAGTTGCAAACGCTCATAATTATGCTGCCATTTATTGGCCGCAAGTGGTGGGATCCAATCGGGAGACGCCACAGCGGAGCTGAGGCATCACAGAGACATTTTATGGACGCTTTTAAAAGCGGCTCCAGCACCAGATGGATCAGTCGCAGCGCTGTCATCAGTTCCTCTGCCGAACTCCTACCCGCTTTTGTAAAGCCGGCCGGAAGTCGCACTGCGGCACAAATGCTACTCATCAGGCAAGTGTGACGTTTACAGTCCAGAGGGTCTGTCACACACACAGGTCCTTCATTTCATGGTTTTCCAAATTCTCGCTCACATACACATATAAGCAAATATACACACAAGCCTGGGGTGGGGGTGGATTAATGCATAGGCTACAGCATAGGGTCCGGCAAACATCAGGGCCCCCACCTTAGGAAAAACGTAATAACTAAATCGGGAACACCTGAGTGTCCATGCACACGTCACCCCATGGCCCCCAAACAACCCCCGCCTCAAACAGCGGGCTCTTATCAATTGAAATGGCCAAAGCCCCTTCACATGGGGGGGGTTGTGGAGGGGGGACATCCATTTCCAAACCTCAGACCTGAACCACCCACAAGGGCTCCCAGCTCATGCCAAAACATGGGTCATTAGGTCGCAACGGAATGGACTGACCAATGCAATTCCGGTGGGTCAGCCAGTCGATTCTGACAGACATCGCTAACGGCGTGTTGCCTTCACGTCACCGTATGTTACGCTTTAGGACAATAGAGAAGCATCGCCTGCTGGGGGGCAGCAAGTGGTCAATCACTTGCATCTTTCAAACTTCAGGGTAATTCCAAGCTAAAGTCTGTTTGACGTCGCATACGTGCTGCCGATAAAATGCAGAGGTGGGAAGTTCAGATCCAGAAAGTACAAATCCAGACCATATTTTTTCTTTTATCCAACCAGTTGAACATAAAGTGTCACATTCACAGAGTACAGAGTTGGTTGGTTAAAAGAAAATCTTGGTCTGGATTTGTACTAACTGCACCTGAACCTGTCACCTTTGATAAAATGTGATGTATTTCTAACCTGCAAATCAATACATGAATTCTGAGGATTTCTCTGTACTCCACTCGCATCCATGCTCTGAGTGGTTTTGTTTGCCAGTCTCATGTTAAATATCACACCCATAATGCAGAAATTGCCCTTAAATGTTTAAAATCAGGACTCCCAGCCCCAAAACCCAGGGTGGAATCACATGCCACTCAGCCTGAGCCCTTTCATGTCTTTGCTAAGGTCATTATTTTGAAATTACATCAGTTCAGGTGCAGAGAGTTCTGACTGAAACGTACTCCGAAAAGCGTGGGACTGCGGAGCACCCATGTTCTAAATCCACCCCATAAAAACCCTCTGGCCGTTGCCATAGGAATTAAACCAAATTACACTTTGGTCCAAAATTCCTCAGTCTCATTTGCCTTTTCTCGACTAGTATTCCCACAATGAAAATGTCCCCTAACTCTTCATGACAGAAGCCTGGATGTATTTTTTCCACAATGTCTACAAATTTTTGTGAATTTTCATATGAAGACCTATGAACCTGTGAGTAAGAGCGATACAACAGATAAAAACAACCTCAATTATCAATCATATAATATATATACCACTTTTAGAGTCTATTTTGGTTTATTTTTTCAACAAGATTTTCTTCTGAGATGTTAATGATGTTACATTTTTTTCATTCTACCTTACAGATCCCTTAATCCAGTGACTCATTTCTGTTCCTCCTTGGAAACAAAGATCCCTGGTTATTGATCAGAGCTCCTGCCTACTGTGACCCCC
>JABFDZ020000045.1:3639645-3653926 GCA_019775955.2 Pollimyrus isidori | reverse complement strand
CCCCCCCCCCCCCCCCCCCCCCGCCCCCCCCCCCCCCCCCCCCCCCCCCCCCCCCTGGTGGATCTGAGCATTATGTTGCACATGTGAGGAGACTGAGACCAGCAGGCTGAGCTGGGAGGAGAGTCCAACTACCCATAAATGCTGTAACCCGAGTCCCAGTGTTTCTCGCACCAGGCCCTGCCCACCATCTCCTCAGGAGCCTTGTCAACTGAGCCCGTTTCCTTGAGGCCCGCTTCACCGTGCCACCTTAAGCGCCATGCTAGCCATGAAGACCATGTCGCATCATGCGCTGGCACCTCAATCTAGTAAATCAAAGCTCAGCACACGCCAAGGCAGGGTCCCTCAGCACACGCCAAGGCAGGGTCCCTCAGCACACGCCAAGGCAGGGTCCCTCAGCAGACACGGTGTGTAGGTAGGCATCATTCCTTCTGTGGTTTACCTTCCCCTCTGCGGTTTAACCGCCTCCCCCCTCAGGTCATACTGTCCCACTCCCCCCTCTGATTACTTCCAGCTGCCCAGTAACTACAGAGTGAGCAAAGTCTCTCACATCTGCCTCTGCTTTGGCTAATTAATTGCTCCCAATCCCCGATCCCTCCTCCATTTAAGACCTCAAGCCAACCAACCCCCCATTTTTTTCAGTTTTTGAAACAGCCCCCACCCCCAGAGTACCCCCCCCCCCCCCCCCCAACCCGCCCCGGCGGGCGGCGCGATGAGTATCGTGGCATTGCAATGGTCACACTTGCAACAGTATTACCGTGAAAGATTTAAAATGTTCAAGATTTCATCATTTCAAATAAGACTAATAAAATAAGATTGTTCAGGGTGCAGTTTCACGATGATGGTGGGAGGTGGCGCCCCCGCCCCCGCCCGCGGCCCCCCCCCCCCCGCCCGCCGCCGGGGGGGGGGGGGCGCGGGGCCGCCCCAGTGTCTGTAGCGTCAGCCCGTCCCTCCCCACCCTGGTCCTGGTGCAGCACTCACAGGTTTTAGTCCACAGTGGGACCAGCAACCTACTGAAATAATTACTGTAGAAATTGCAGCAAGTTTTCACCTTCTGCCTCCCTCTCTCCCTTCCTTTGTTTCTCTCTCGCTCAGTCTCTCTCCCATTCCCTATCTCTCCCCCTCTCTTTCCCTCCCTCCTCTCTCTCTCGCTCTGTCACCCTTTCTCTCTCTCCCCATCTTTCTCTCCCTTTCCTCTCCTTCCCTCTCTCCCTCCTATTCAGTCTCTCTTTCTCGCTCTGCCCCCTCTCTCACTCTTTCCTTCCCTCTCTCTCCTTCCCTTCCTGTCTCCCTTTCCCTTCCCTCTCTCTCCTTCCCTTCCTGTCTTCCTTTCCCTTCCCTCTCTCTCCTTCCCTTCCTGTCTCCCTTTCCCTTCCCTCTCTCTTTCAGTCCCTCTCTGTCCCACCCCACCTCCTGGTTTATTGTGGGTTCTCCTCCGGCTTGCCGTCCGCCCTCCTCTACCTAAGCACGGCCACTCCTGCACTAACTCCCTTGTCCTGCGTGGGGCAGGAGCGGTCGGCGGAGTCTGCGCCCTGGCCAACGTCCTAGGCCCGCAGCTGTGTCAGCTGGAGCAGCTCTGCCTGTCCGGCAGCTGGGAGGAAGCCAGAGAGCTGCAGGGTCGCCTCATCGAGCCCAACGCAGCGGTGAGCGGCTCCCCATCCCTGCATGCTACCCACGGTGTCCCAGCAGACCGTTACCATTTCATACCTTAGGCACCAGCTGAGGCCAGTCACGACGAGGATGCGCTGAAGTACATTACCACCCCCCCCCAGCGACGCTGGAGCTGTGGTGATAAAACACCCGGAAATATGCATATTTGGGCGCATGTGTAACAGCAGACGTGCCAGAAAGCAGTCGAGCAGCGTAGCCCAAAGTGTGGCACCCGCAGATCTACCAGAGTTTAGCGGGTTTTCCTCAGCGCTCCACCGTAACAGCACTAACGGCCTGATATGATAATTTGTGCTCATAACTATATGAATCCCTTGGCTGTTAATAAGACAGTTTATTAACACCTCAGGAAATGTGCTTAGGTAATTAAAGCTTTTCTATTTTAACCGATGACAACAGCAGCAGCAGCAGCAGCAGCAGTGTGTGACCATCGCGGCATCTTCTGTTCCCTAGGTGACCAGGAAGTTCGGGGTGGCAGCCCTGAAGCAGGCGATGGGCTGGTTTGGTTACCACGGCGGCGAGTGCCGCTCCCCACTGCGTCCGCTGTCAGAGGCCGAGGCCAAACTGCTGCGGGAGGATTTCACCTCCAGCAGGTGGCTGTGAGCGGGGGGGGGGAGGTGGCATTTAAACAGCTGGAGGTAGCTGAGGTTTGTTTCTTAGTCGGGGAGCCGTGGGAGGCCAGTCTCCTGCTTCCTCAGGACTATTTTTTAATTACCACGTATTTATCTCCTGTATAATTACAGTATTTTCATAATTCAAAGCCTCATATCTAAAAGGCCCCAAGCTTCGAAATTACTTCCAAAAATGTTAAAAAATTAATGTTTTAAATTAACTGCTTGACTAAGAATACAAGAATAGAAATGTTTTTGCATTATAGTTGTGGATTTAGGTCAGATTAAACTATGAATGTAGCAAAATAATAAAAATGTATATATAAAATGTTTTTTGTTTTTTCTTAATTGGCTGCCTATTGTGGCAAAGATACTTGGTAAAGCCACTCCTCCACCACAGGAGGGCAGTGTGACTCACCAGAACAGTGGGGTAATCAGTTAACATCAGGGATGTCCCCGGAGACCTCCATAAAGGAGATTTAAAACCTGACCATGTGACTTTGGGCGTTTGGCATTGGGGAGAGGCCTGCAGGGTGGGGGTGGAGGAGGCTGGGGGTTTGTGAAAGGCGGAGAGGCAGTTCCTCTGCAGACCAGCCCAGCCTGTCCCCTGGTGTACAGAGAGGACATGACGCGCCCCACCGTCCACTCACTGACCCCCTCAGTGCTGTGCTGTGTCTGCCACTTCTTCCAATTTTTGCATCATTTTGGTGATTTATTTTTTCCCCCTCCTAAATTAAACCACACACCCCCCTCCAAAAAAAAGAAAATCTCCCCTCCCCCATTAATGCCCTGTGGAGGAAATGATGCGTGGCCCTGTGTGTGTGCATGCGTGTGTATGTATGTGACCGGACTTCTGAGTGACTCCCCATTACCACGCCCCCGCCCCTGCTCTCTCACCAGCGCCGGTGCAAACGCCCAAACGTCGGGCCACGGGTCAGCTCTCTGCCAAAGCTGTTCTCTTAGCTAAAACTCCCAGCTTTCCTCTCACTCTCCAGAGACACTGTCCACACTTCCGTGGGCCTTTGTAGCTTTTTTTTTTTTTTTTTGCTTATTTTTATAGTATGTGTGGTATATTTTCATAAGGTGGGGGCATTTAAAAGCGGCACTGTAAAATGTCAATATGTTAAATTCAACTGACTATGAAGCGCGTCAGAAATCTGAATTAATTTTATTGACGGATAAAACCTGACTCTGCTAATCAGCTTTGGAAAATGCACCGTCGGTTTAAAAGAACCTGAACCAAAACCAAAAAACTGAAAATAGTGCTTTGAAGTTGTTTTCTCCCTTCCTTATTGCCGTAGCCACCGGGAATTGCCGTCATTCCCTCGTTGACTCTCTCTCAGCTTTTGTCAGTGGCAGTGACTGCAAGGTTAAGTGCGCTTTCTGCCCGCTGTAGCGATCACTGCATTTATCCCAGCTGATTCCTTTTCTTCTCCACCCATATGCGGGTTTGTCAGACCTTTTGGGAAGCTGGGCTCGCTTACCCGATAAGATAAAAGACGTGCAAAGGGGAACAGCGGCGCCCTCACTGAAACCTGCAAAGCCTTGAGCGCGTTTCACGGAGGAACAAAAGGACATGTTCTTATTGACACTTCTGAATGAGTGGCAGGGAATATTTTAATATTTCGCCATGGCAACCACCGTGTGATTAGGCAACAAGAACTTGCTGCACTTGGGACTGAGAGGATACAAATTAAGGGAACTCCAAATGGTCACCATGGCAACACAGTATATAAAAAAAAAACAGGTTAAAGTCCAGCCTTAACACACCTTAAAGCTATTTTTGTGACGGGTAGAGGGGGGATGGGGCTGTTAGTGAATTCCACCAAATGCTCCTGGGCTGACAAAACAAGACCATAGTCCAGAATATGTCTCCTTCAGGGCGTGGCGTTGCCAGGACGGCGGCTTGTTTGCCCGGTGTTCTGTGAGATGCCAGGCTTCGTGGTAACTCTCCCCACCACTGGCACGCCGGTAACTGCCGCTGAGCGCCGAGCCGGAGCTCCTGATTACTCCACCGCACCACCTCTGCTCTAATGAATATTTAACAAAACTCAAAGACTAACTACTGTTTTTTTTTTTTCATTTCATATGATAAGGTTTCTTTTTTAAAGAAAGAATAAATAAAATTAATTTAAAGGTATCCAAAGAGGAGTTGCTTGGGGATGGCGATCTTCATAGGAAACGCGTGAATTTGTGTGTCGTGACAAAAAAAAAAAAAAACAACAGTCCATGCAGAATGTGTAATAGTGACCTTCGGAAAGGGCTCGTTTCTCCGAGTTCTGATGTAAATTCACACACCTCCCCCCATGCATGCACCACCAGCTCCAGTTGGATTCTGAGGTGCTTCTATAAATAAAGACAGAACATATACTGTGTCCATGGCTGTTTTAGCCGTCCATGTGGCGCCTTCCTTTACTGCGAGCTCCCCTTGTTTCTTGCGGTTAATCCCCTGGCCACTGTGGACCCCGACAGCTAATTAATAACCGTCCGTGACCCGCTACAGATTAATAAAGGGGTCAGAAGCCAGGAGTATCAGGGCAGAGTCTTGCAGCCCTACATTAAGCACGCTGGCCATTAAGAAGGTAGCGTCTTGTGGAAATCTGTTGTTATATGTTGTTATATTATGTGTTGAAACGGGTCCTTGAGTGGGGGGGGCACCACATCACAATGCCGCTGTTCACCTCAGGGTGGCATCTTACCTGTGGTGGTGTGCGTGGGATGGAATCAGGCTGTCCACTGCTGTAAGGCTCAATAACTTAACCTTCCTGCTGGAGTTCAAAGGGCACGATGACTAGAATCTCTGCCAAACCACACGGGCCTTGAGATGGAGAAAGTGCCTTTTTGACTTTATGCAAAAATCGCAGAGTTCTGTATGTAAATCACCAAGCACTGCAAAGCGGAGCATAGCCAGGACAACCTTTTAGATGAATAATACATCAGGTGTGTTTCTGTGACATAAATAACATGTGTCACATGGGGCAGGATCTCTACAGAGTTTACCGCCACGGTGTTGAGACCTTCTTGTCCCACGCTAAATGGCTTAGTCTCCGTAGTATTCTGCTCTCACACACAGAAAAGGCTTGCCAGGGCTCCCCGTAGTGCCATGTGGAAGGCTCGGCCGAAGTCATAGGTCACGAGCCTCCCTGGAAGTGCCTCCGCTGGCCAGAGGCGCCCAGTACCCCTCGAGTACAGGAAGCCAGCGGTATATGGAGCTGTCCCTTCTGGCTTCGCATTCTTTCACACTTCATCCATAGATGTTTTTTGGAAGCAGTTTAGCGAGTGCAATCTCCCAGTCAGGGTGTATAATCACTCGGCTCCTCCTGGGACTCAAGCCGACTCAACTTTGTTCACAGCTCCTCAGCTGCGGCGCTACCCGCTGTGTCAGCACTGTGCTCAGGCGCCGTGCTCAGGGCGCCGACTCAAGGCTGGGTTTTCACCTCTCTGGTGTGGTGCAGTCGTGGTTATGATTGTCCAGCTGGGCTGGACGAGTTCCAGGATCAACACCCATGCCTGTGCTTTCAAGCCAAGGATATATTGTCACAGATTAGTAGAGAGCGAGAGCACTGGATGATGGGATGCCCCAGTTGTTAAGGAATTGGGTGTGTGAAAGTTTGTTGATTCAGATTCCTGCAGGGAAGTCACTGTTGAACGGTGAAAGGTGTTGAACTCTTGTGCAACATAGTTGTAGGCCCCAATGAGGTTAATTGAGGGAATCTTTGCCAAAAGCTTCAGAAAGAGAGGTTCCATACAAGTTATTTTGTTGATATACAATTTATCTGTCCCTCCTTCAAATGAATGATTTCTTAGATTACTTCACCCATCATGGTTTAATCTACCCAAGATTTTGGAGCGTAACGTGAGCCTTGTAATCGTGCCTTTGGGCAGTGGGGTCAATTTGCTAATTGGATCTTCACCTCTGCTATATGTCAGACGGTATATCCGATGCCTGGCGATAATACCCAGAAGTCGGGGTACCTGTCGCCTCAGTCCTCCACAGCATCAGCAGCAGAAGGTAAATATCTTTGACAGCACCGAGTAAAAATGTGTGCCCGTCGTGTTTTTTACACTGGAGTCTGGGTGTGATTTTCCATATTCACACACTTTTGGAGAAACAGTTCTGCAGTTTAAGGAACTAGATTTGCTCAAACTTCTAAAGATTTCAAGAGTAGTAACACAATGACATGGGCTAAGAGTGGGCTTCACACCCTCCACAATGACAGCACTGGCTTAACACGGACAGATTTATGTCTGAGACTAGTGATAGGCCGAGCGGTGTCAGGCTGCTTGAAAAGACAGCTGTGGAAGGGAGAAATCACTCATTTGAAAGTACATGCCTATGTATACAGTACCTGTCTGTTCCATCGATTTGCCGCTTCCATTATGCACTGCCTGTCATGGAGTTCTGTGTATTTTGAGGTGTCACCATATTCCCTCTGTCTTCAGACAAGATACCATTCATAATACCTTCAACCTTTTTCAAAATATTTTGCCATAATCAGCGGATGAAGTCAGCGTTCATTTGAACATAGCTTTGATGTGCCATTGCTGGTCGTATGCTGGAATGATTGTGGTTCATTAGCTACAGCGTGCGTTGGGCTTGAAGGTCACCCAAATTCCCGAGGGAAGTTTCCTGGGTTCCTGTGCTGCTGGGACTCATCATTGTGTGTTTTTGAACTCGTCAACCTTTGATTTGTGCTTTTACGCGGATAAGGGTGCCTTCTGGCAATAAAATGTCATGCTGCAATCGCCAAAATAGCCTTGAGTTGTTGGCTTGTTGGCATGTCTTGCTGAGAGCAATATCTCTGGCTCTGGTCCAGATGGAGTGTCACTGTTGACCTTTGGTTTCGGGGGTTAAGGATATGGATGTGGAATTAGAGTACTGATGACGGTCAAGGTACTAGAGAAGCTAGCGAAGAGATCTTGTGTTTATGTCACTCTTAGACAGTGAAAACATTTCAAACCTCATGCCCATCCACTTGTTGACTGTCACTTCAGAGCACTCTGGCAAAAAATATAAAACCTAGCTGCTGATATGTGACCAACATAAGCATAGGCACAGACAAAACACCAGCGTATACGGCTGCATCAGCAGTCTTGTTTATCGTAGGCTAGGCTTAAGGAGGCCTAACAGGTCTTCAATCTGGATTAGAAAACAGACTGTGGAGACATCCTTCACGTGTGCTGGAATACTGGTCTACAGATTGAGAAATGAACCTGACAGAGTGGTGTGGTGGTCTTCGATGAGCCCTGTGTGTTAATGTGATAAGGGTAAAGGCATGTCACATTTTATAGATTTTATTTTACTGCGCTGAAGTAAATTTCTGAACTATATAACTTCCTGACCTTGTTCCCCAATCATATGCTTTATTTTGTGTACCACAGAAACTGATTTAGGTTACAGAGGAAATCCAACACGAATGCTCTGCATGTGTCTTCCAAGATCTAATGACAAACTGCAAAGCAATATTATTCTTTTATCCTTGGAGCCTTTTTAACACAATGCTAATCGAAGGCTCCAGAATTATCATTTGTAACAGTTGATACTTTTAAGGGAAAAAACACTCAAAATATTGATGAAATGTTTCTTTTTGTAACATAAAATAAAGAAATATTTGATGTAACCTTTGGTGTCTGATGAGACCAAACAGATTGTGAATATTATATAAACATCTACATATCACTGTCAACATTGATAGGAAATTACATTTACATAGAAGATATTTTAGCAGAGTCATTCAGATTAAGTACCTCATTCAGGGGTACAATAGTAGGTTTATAAACTTATCTACTTATGCTGCCTATTGTCCCCATCTGTTAATATAATGCATGAATATGTTTAGATAATTTGCTCCTGTTGTAACAAAAACCAAAAGGCTTTGCTCTTGTCATCCTCACTATACTTTCAGTGAATATGTGGTGACATCCCACCTACCACAGCTCCCTGACACCTGCCAATGATGCGCAGTGTCTCGGAAATCTGTTGTTCTGCTATTCAGCAGCAATAAAATTAGCAAAGAGGTGTTACCTCCGCAACCCCAACCAGCGCTAGACTTTGTGGTATCTTATTTCTAATACTGTCATACCATCCCGACATTATATCGCAGTATATGGCATTTGACGGTATTTTTAAATCACCGCTATTCCTACATTTTCAGATAAACTTTGATGAGAGGGGGGATAGCGGTAACAGGTGTTACCATAATTCCCCCCAAGCCTATTGCCAGCATCCCTCCTGGGTGTCTCTCATGTGCCTTCCTGATATGCCTAAGGGGATTTCTATATGTCTCATCACTGATCCCCGAACTGCAAAAATGTGTTGACTCTTCATGTTGACCGTTGTACTCACAGATTCGACATCTCCATTCATCGTTTGCCCTGAACAAAAAAATCATTACGGAGTCACGATCGCCGCTATGTTTATCGTTAGTGTAAGTTATTTACTTACAGACTACATTTGGTATTATTTAGTATTTTATATGCTTATGGCATTGTTTTAAAAATGTTTTCTAATTTATCTACAGTAAGCCTATTTTGAATCTTTAGTCTTACCCCCAGTGTTTAAATGCCAGCTGCTTTCAGCTACTGCCATGCTAACTGCTAACGGTGTTTTAATTGATTTCCAATGAAACTATATGGTGTTGGTTCTAAATTTTGTTTCCAACGCATTTTGCCGTCTAAGATCGTTTGCTACGACCCGGTGGAAGGAGCAGGAGTCCGCGCGCGGAGCCACGTGCACCAACCGGCGTTGCTCCTATCTCACGCTTTGGCTCGAGGAATGTTGCCACAGTAACAGGAACGTTCTGCGGCGCGGTTTCTTCGCCATTGAATAAATAATTAGGGGCCCTTTCATAAGTTCACTTTCGCGGAATCATGTGGATCTCTTATTTTCGTAATGTGAGCTGAAAAGAATGCACGATTATTAGTCGGGAACCTCACTGCAGCCCAATACGTCCCATTCACTTCCCCGTTTTGTCTCTTAGCACCGATGTATAAACACTTTTGACCGACGTCAGTTGTGTTTAGATGCAGTTATTAGCTTGCCCGTTTAATTATATGGAGTGCTTTGTGTTGAATCGTTTGTCTTTCCTGTTTTGCGCTGTTTTGGTCCCAGCACAGGAATAAAGTGAACGGTTCACGGACTGGTTCACGGTTCGCTATGTAAGGCAACCCCACGCGCCAATTTGCCCAATGTGTTTTGCTCTTTTTATGAAAGCTGATTTATTTCTCCCATAAGCAAGCCAATGGTAAGCTGTAAAAATTTTACCACCGCTGAAATCTATTTCTACGAGCTCATCTGTGAAAGCTGCTCAAATTTTATCACAGATATTTCTTAAACTCCTGTGCGGCCTATTAAATTCCACTGATTTATATTTAGAATAAAATATATATATTTTCCCTATGTGAAATATGCACTTTCATAAATCATAAAATGAATTACGAATCCTTCGATTTTTATTGTATTGCATTGAACATGTAGCATATCTATTTATTTGCCAGGGAGATTATGCCTTTTTCTTAAACTGACTGGATGGAAGGAATTCAAATGGTTTGCAGTATTTTTTATTGAAAGTTTTTTGCAAAATAAATTACATGCATTTACGCACAAACATCACACACATACACACACGCTTGGGCAGAGGCACTGTCAGTGTATGACAATAGATTTAGTGCAGTAAGCAAGAGACAAAGGTCAACACAGACATATAACAAGTAAGTCTTGGAAGATTTGAGCAATTTTACTTTATGAATGTCAAATACACTATATGAGAAACTTAAATGAGGCTTACTGTACAGTACATGCTGCAAGAAACAAGAAATGCTAATTTAGGAATATGCTTTTAATGATCTCAGAATAAAATATGCGACAACAGCAGACAGACATGCAGACAAAATTTGGCCAGTGAAAATGACACAATATACATAATATGAATAATATAAAATGACACAATATCATACAATTCAACAGACTGATTCAATTCCAAATTATGATTTCAAAATATAAGCATATATCAGATTTTAAGATAATATCTATACTTGTACATTATGAGAGTCAGCGAATCTGATCTAATAGTTAGAATGATGTTTAATAAAATGGTTTGTTAATCCTTTTAATAATATGCCACCGGCATCGTTTCTGAGTCTATCCTAGGGGTGACAGGGTACCCCCTCAGCGAGGCAACAGGCCTCGACTGGATGAACACAGTCGTTACTCATAATGGGCAAGAATCACCAGTCCACCTGAACAGATCATTTTTTTAACTGTGGGAGGAGATAATTGACTATTCAGCCTATCAAACAGAATCGAAGCTGCAGTGCAGCTGTGGGGACCAGCGGCGTGGAGTTTCCAGCCTGATAAAACTCGCCATTCCTCACCTTACCACATCCTCACAATGGAAGTGACATAAAAAGAAAGAATATGCTACAGTTTTTTGGTGCAAGTGCAGTGCATTATAATAATCACGCTTTATTGATCCCTGTGGAGAAATTCTTTTTTTGCCTCCCCCTTCTTGGCCTCTGTGACACACACATAGGTGAGAGCGAGCCTGGCAGTGAAGGGCAGCCCCCTGCAGTGACGCCCATGGAGCTGCGGGTTAAAGGTATCGCTCAAGGACCCACACATGCAACATTCCGCAGAGGCCAGGCTTGAACTGCAGACATTCTGATCACAGACAGGGGTTTAGCTTGTTGAACCACACACCGGCCCCCATTTTATGTATATTATATTATATTGTATCTTATTTTGCTGTATTATAAGTTTATTATACTGAACTTGTTACATTGCTAGGGTATTTTGTCCATCCATATTCCAGGCTTTAATGCTGATCAAGCTTACAAGTCATGGGTTTTTTTGTCTGTCATGCTTTTTTTAAACAGGTATTTGTGATTTTAGTTATTCATTTAATCTGCATAGCTCAGGGATTTCATGTAACGTGATTTACCTTCACAGAGTGTTACATCTATCTATCTATCTATCTATCTATCTATCTATCTATCTATCTATCTATCTATCTATCGTGTGTGTGTTTATTATAAACCAAATTATTGCATTGGCATGATTGAGATAATTTGGCTAGGTGCCTGTCTCACGGAAAGCTTTTTCGTTTCTAGGGTCATTTAACAGTACGTCGCTAAGAACCCGCGATGCAACTCGGAGCTAAAGGGGTTAAAACTGATTGCGGATATGTGCTTTATATGCTTCGTGGCGTCGAGGCTCCAGGATTTTGGATACTTAATCGAATAGAACTGGGCCACGTTATTAACCCTTTAATTGTTAATAAGAAAAACATGACACAAAAGTTGAGTTGGGGTACTGCATTATCATACGAGATATGTGTAAGATAATGCACGCTTACTGCAGCAAATCTACAAAACAAGTCGTGGGCTAGTATACAGCCTCAAAAATATCCTAAATTTGCAGCACTTACTAAAACAGTTGGAAGTCGTATTGTTACTTGGAGTTTGGCTTTTTTGAACATTAGTGAATAACGTTTGCTTTTCAAAGACTAAAATCAGACAGTTTTTAGCAGCCAAAAACAAGATATTTATTCTGGTGGGCGGGCTGACGGTCAAGATGCCGCAGAAGCGTCTCCAAATACTCCACCCATGCACACACAAAAAAGTGGCGATGACGTGCGCGCTGGGAAGCACCCAGCAGAACGTGCGCGGCCGCGGGAGGGGCCGATAGAAAATGGCGAGTCTGTGCAAAAGGCAGCAATGCACGATCGAGAGGCGCGGCTTTCGGCAGGAACTTGACTCGTGGCGGCATAAACTCATTCACTGTGTAGGTAAGCTCTTTTCACATTGCATGCAGAACCGACTGTCGTTTCTCGGGGCTCGGTATTTGTGGAGGTATTATACATTTTGTGTCGGTTCCTCCGAAAATTCTCTTGAACAGTCAGGATCAGTACGGAGCTGTTTTTTTTGTCTCGCGCAGCTGTTACTTCAAGCAGTTCGCCTCCCTCCGCACATACCCAAAAATGCAGCTTGTTTTTCACCACACTGCTTTCAGATTCGCTTTTGTGACCATTGTCATGTCCTTTATTCATTGTGAACTTTCTCGTTTTGCGGTTGAAGGCGGCCTGCTGGCATATGTAACACGAATTCCCCCAAGAAACACTATTAAACAAGAATAATTAACAGTTTTTGTTTATTTATTGTACGGAAAGCGCGTCACGTGACCAGCGGGGACCGAGCTTTAGCCAATGAGGGTCCAATGCTCCGCCGGGGTGCGCGCACCACTTTTTTGGTTTTGCTGTGTTTCCTGCTTTGGGGCCGCGATGCGCGTTCCTTCAGTAACTGAGCCGGGTTCCGTGCGGCGCGCAGGGAACGCGCATTGCTGCAATGGGGGAAATGTCACTGAAATATATTTGGTATTTTAGGGACGGGGGCGGACATGACACAATGAAAAACGAGATTGACGAGCTGCCAGTGAGACGCAGCGGCTGCGCTGAGCACCATGGCTTACTAAAACAACCTGCTTTAATTTAACCTACACCATATAGGCTAGTTCGCTGGCGCAAACTTGGATCGGGTTGGTCAGCTAGTTAGTAATCGTTTTGATACGTTTTTTTACTTAATGTAGATTGCTGATTTGGCTCCCCTGTGAAATTGTCGTGCTGGCAATATGTATCTAATTACTTAAAATTATTTTGCGTATTAATGAAATAGATCTATAAGCAAGCGGCATGCGGTCCCAAGAAAGCCAGTATAGCCAGAAAATTATTAATTCGGGATATTTAGAGGGTATCGTTTCTAAACTACGAGGTTTTTAAATTGCGTTTTAGGATGTCTAGTACGTTTGCCCGTCTGTCTTGCCGTAACAAATCTCCCCTCCCCCCCTTTTTGCCTTTTTCATTAGCTGTCTGTCCCCGTTTAATCTGGTTAAATCTGTCATATTCGGTGTTATTTACAGATTATGCTCCTCCTGGCTGTGATCTCCCGGGACGCGAGTCCGGATAAAATGGCCCAGTCTCATTGCGCATTAGGTCCAGAGACGATGATGATTTGTTTGTGGACGAGATTTCCGTATTTTAGCTGCGAAACTCTCTTCCTCACACACCGTAAACGGTCTCTCTGTCCACTACAGTGTCCCCCCCAATGAAAAACTTAATTTGTCCCGGTTTTTGTCTCCCTTCTTATGCTGTTACAATGTATCTGCCCTTTGTATTGATCTTGATTTATTTTTTATTAATGCCAGTCGTACACGTATTACGGAAAAGGGCCAGCCCTGAGGTATAGATTGACACATAGTTGCTGTATCTTTAAATCTGCTCTTAATGTAACAGTATGTGATTTGCTCTAATATGATTTAATGAAGCGGGATCAGTTTTAATTCAAATAAGGCCATGCAGCGTTTCCGTGAGGGTTAAGAAGTGAGGACTACACAGTCCCACTAAAAGGCATATCGATCTTCTCCGTTTAAAACCCGATCCGCTTCCACAGGAGCTCCCTCCGTATCGTTTGTCGTCTTTCGTCGGGGCTGTGTGATACTTAACGTGTTGTAATTCACAAGCTTACGTGTAACGTTTTGCTCAAATTAAAGGCAAACGTTAAATCGCCCAGTCTTGCAGATGCGTCACATTTGCGAAGACATTTTTATTGATTGAAAACTAAAATTCCATATCCACTTGTTTTTAAAATGAGGTAGGTGCTAAAACCGTCAGACAGCTTTCAATATTTTTTTTTTGGACTTGACTTTGTTTAAATTGCATGTCATCAAAATGCAAAATATGGTCTTCTGAGTCTTGTCAATAAATTATCTCCAATCAGGTTCAGTGAACCTGTATTTACAATTTACATGTATAGGCCACTGGTTATTGCATTTTGTATTTTTGTGCACTCTTATACTGGCAAAGGAATTAAAGGTATATATTGTCACGAACTCCTGCCAGATTTACTTTTCTGCTTTTTTGTTGTAGCCTGATGTCCTGTGGGGGGGGGGGGGCGGGGGGGGGGGGGGGGGGGGGGGGGGGGGGGGGGGGGGGGGGGGGGGGGGGGGGGGGGGG
>JABFDZ020000045.1:3606236-3621027 GCA_019775955.2 Pollimyrus isidori | reverse complement strand
ATCTTGGTTGGGTGTTGAATCTTTTCCGGTGTTCCTTGGCCTCTCACACCATATAATTAAAAAAATTAACGGTGTGTGCCATGGTGTGCCCCCCCCCCCCCCCCCGTAATATTTGGTAGTGTCTGGGGTGTTTGCGTTTCATCATGAATTGCACTTGCTATGCAGCTGCACTGTGATACATTTTTCTTTTTAGCTAGTGTCTCCACTATCAACACGTCTCATAACACTTCTCAAACGTGTCCCTGTTCTTCTGGAATCCGCAGATCGCGAGCCCGAAGGCGTGTCAGACTGGTCGTTTGATGAAAATTGTCTTTTCTGCTGCTTGAGACGAGAGAAGGTGAAGGTAATTTCTACAAAATTCCTACCCCCCCCCCCCCCCACAGTTTTCCTTTGGAAATGCTTTCCTTGAAGAATGATGGTGGTTTTTGCTTTATGGGCAGAGTTCTTAAAATCAAAGTTTGTGTCTTGTTTGTTGTGCATGAGTGTCCCGTCAGTGTGTCAGAGAAGTAAAGGTGAGACGGTGACAGTCACGTTTCGAAAACCGTACTCTTCAGAAATGTTAACTGTACATTATTCCCTTTCAAAGGACAATAAGGCCTGATAAATGATTTCCCCTCTTTTTTTGACAGTCAAGATTACTTAGCAACAAGATATTTTTTCCCAAGCCATGGAAATGCACGCCTCTCATCTCTTTACACAATCGGGGGGTGAGCGAGAGAGAGAGGGAGTGAGCAGCCTAGGAATCTGTTGGTGGAGGGGGTTACCTTTGGTCACCTTTTCATTTATTTTATGGGTGGGACTTCACTGTCAGCTCCTACCCCCTCATAGGTGCATGTGCTGTCAATCATCCCTAGCATTCTGCAGCCAATAGGCACACAAAGAAATCCTGGTATTTATTGTTGTCCAGGATAAATGGCAGCTTGAGTTTAATTCATATATGAAATGGTTTCTGTAGGGAGAAATTGACAGATGCAGAAATTCATGCACAGAAGTGCCTCCCTATCCGCATGCATGCGTGTGCACAGGCAGACAGTTTGTGAGCTGCTGTGTGGGTGTAACACAGTTAGTGAAAGACTGAGATAATAATAGAAAGACAGCAGCCTGTTTTTTCAGCAGTTGTTCATAGACTTCTGGGGTCTGCCTCCCTCCCAGGTGTCAGAATTGTAGAGGTGTCAGAACCCGTGTGTGTGTGTGTGTGTGTGTGTGTGTGTGTCTCATTTTCCTCAAGATTTATTCTTTCCAGTGTGATTGAAGGTTCTGGACCTTTTTTGGACATTAAAGGCCTTTCTTTATGGGCCCAGTGGACATGCAACTATATAGCATAGGTTGGGGCAAGTAAGGGTGACCTTCCAGTCACAGGCTCAGTGAGCCAATCCGCTGAGCCACATGCTGTCCGGAGTATGTGGAATAGTGCCATTATATCTGTTTTCAGTTTTAGTTTACCATGCACTGTTCTTTCAATAAATTAGCTTCTTGCTGCCCTCCAGCATCACATTGCATCACAGAATAGTTTGGGTTTTTTTTCAGGGTCTCTCTGTAGGCCCTCTAATCTCTTTGAAATCATATGACTGAATCACATGAGTAATTATACAATTAGGAATGCATCAACCATGTTTGAGTTTATGTTGATTGTGAATGTGTGAAGTGCGAGATTCAAAATGACAATGTTTCCATCAGCTGAAGCTCTTTTATTTTAATGCTGTATGATGATAAGATATTAATGATAGTCTTGGGCGTAGCTTAAGGGTCTTTGTTCTGAGACCTTAGTGAAACTGTAGTTTCATTACATAAAATAGTATGTACATATATTCTTTGGTGGGGGAGTAGGTGGATCGCACAATTTTTTATGCATAAACCCCCCTTTTGCATCAAGTGTTGGATATAAAAGAGAACAATTTCACCTTTGTCAGTTTAAATTGACCAGCTGCATCGTAAAGCTCTGGGACAGACTCAAGCTGACAATGTTACATTGTGTCTTTCTGAAAGAGCTGCTTTGGACGGACTAACTTTCGCAAAAATCAACAATTGATCGAAATGCTCAAAATCAAGTTTCCTGCGGATCAGAAACAAATTACATCTGAATCACTCTACATTTTGGATGGTTTGTCTGACAAAAACGTGCTACATGCTAAACACCAGGCCATTATTGTTAGTGATTTCAGTAAATCAGCACATCTAAATTTCACGGGCCGTCAGTGAAATTTCAGAGCTTAAATATTGTGACTTCCTCATTTTCTATCCCACTGCCCTGTCTTTGTTCATGTGCATTCTGGCATCACCATACGTTCACTTTGCACTTTATAGGTGTTTATAATCTCAAATTGTAATTGATTTTAGGGGCTTTCATGACTGCATCCATCACCCAGATAAATCATAGCACCAGACTGTTAATCAGGATGCACATGACTTCATCATTTGGTTCCTATGTATTCATCTTGGTCTTTGTCCTGTAACACGGTATTAGAAGTTACAGTGTGTGTGTGTGTGTGTGTGCGTGTGTGTGCGTGCGTGCGTGTGTGTGTTTATCTAGCTCATGTGTTTCTTTTGAATTTTCTTGCTAACTTGTTACTAATTAGTGCTTCAGTAGTTTGTAAAATGGTCCTGAGTAGATTTTATCTGATTTTTTTCTGATATTTGAATGGCTGGCACTTATTTTTAGTTAACCTTTGACCTACCCTGTGGGATCAAATACAGTTTTTTTTTTTTTTTTTTTGCCGGGAATGTCAGGGAAGAGGCATGAAACAGTCGACTCATTGATTCACAGGTCCAAACAGAGAGCCATTCGTACAGTTAACTGTGCGGCATGCTGCAAAAACAAATCCTCATTCATTGCTTTTTTATAATGTCAAAATGAGTTTGTTCATTGTTTACTTTTTTGGTCCCCATGTGGAAGCAGTAATCCCTGGATTTCGGCCTGTTGTGAAAGTCACCATTGCAATCCCACAGTCGTTCTTGAGCATGTAACACAGGTTCTACTCCCTATGGCGTTTAAGATTCACTGATAGCGTGGAACTTGGGGTGTGTTGTATTTTTTTTTTTTTTTTTTTTTTGTGCTCAGATGTCTCGCCTAGTATCATACTGCAGAAGTTATTTTTGGAAACATGGTAGCTAGACACTCCCCATTTTTCATGGTGTTACTCTTGACTTGTTTTAAACAGAATATTTAAGAAATTATTAACAGAAATCCTTCTCTCAACTCTTATCGCAGGAGCACCTAGTCAGCCTAAACAGCCAAGTGTTACTGTCTGGAGACATCTGCAAGCAGGAACAGTCCAAAATTAACAGGCTCGAGAAGCAAGCGGAAGAGTTCCTCAATGCTGTCTTTTACAGAAAAGGTAGGCGCTACTAATCTCCGATAATGCCTCTCTCTTATTTGCGCTGTATGTGACATCCAGCCCCCCCACCACCACAGATTTGGCTGTTAGTGCCTTTTCCTTCCCGGCAGAGTGCCTTAATGTGGATGTTTTTGCAGCCTGAAAGCTTAGATGCCGTGCATGTTGTTTGCCGAAACTGTGCAGGAAACGCTTCTGTTGAGCAGAATTTGACACGGGAAAGGAAAGTGTTCTGTCAGGCCGCCTCAGAGGCGTCACCGCGACTCAAAATTGCATCATAGCGTCTCAGAATGAGGGTCGGGACGCGATGGTGACAGGTAACAGCTGCAGCCAGATGTGCTGTTTTCTCTTGTTAGTTTTGACCAAACAACGTCCCAGATGAAAATGAACCTTTTAATATTGTTGGTGTGATATTCTGACGGCATTTTCCTTAACAGTCAATCAGTTTCGTTTTCCTTAATAGCAAATTGAAGGATTATTTACAAGACTCCTCCCTGGGTTGATTCAAGGTGGTTCATGTCCAGCCTTCACGGGCAGTTAGTCTTTGTTTATACCTGTACATAGCTTGATTCATATAGTTAATATACTGTAGTATTCATATAGTATTCCCTGGTCTTCTGGCAATACACATTGTTTTAACACAGGTCTGTCTTTGACATAATTGCAGACATTTTGAAACATATGGCACAAAATTTGAAGCTGCGTCGTATAGTGAACCAAACAATTTACAATTTTGACACTTCACGATAACTCAGTCAAGCATGAGGTGTAATTGATTCAATTTTGTGATAGCTACCCACAAAATTGAAACAATGCTGCTTAGGGGCATCAAAGAAAGGGTTAAACCAGGTGATTATTTAACTGTATGAATAGTGATAAGTCAAAAAGTATTTGATTTTATTACTACTTTACAAAAACTATATATGCATGAAGATCTACACCTGGTATAATTTTTAGACAAATTGCCCCAAAAATGAAGCGATTGTGTTGTGTGACATCGATTTAAGGAAATGGCAGCTGTAGAAGACGAACTGTCTTTGAACACAGTAACTCCAAAAGTATTTTATGGATTTTTTTCAAACTTTACAGGGGCATGGAAGTGGTGAAATTTTGAGATGGATTGCCCCAAAACTGAAGCAGTGCTGCATAGTGATGTTAGAAAATGGATAGTTCGAGAAATTTCATCCTGTTAACACGATAACTCAGTCAGACATTAGAGAATTGTATGCTCGTTTGTGTCCTCAAAATGTTGTGTTGTCGATCTAAATGAGCTGCTTTGGATGGACTACTCACTTTCGCAAAAACCAACAACTGAAGCATACAAAATGAAGTTTCTTACTGATCAGAAACAAGTTACTATCTGAATCATTCAAGCAATCTGTTACCTAGACTTTTAGTCTGTACATTTTGCTTGGTTTGCCTGAGACTGTACACATGCCACGTGATAAACACTAGGCTTTTTTAACCTTTATCTGCAACATGCAGTCAACAACATGTCTGTAAAGTTGAAGAACTGGAAATTTTGAGAGGATTTACACCAAAATTAAAGCAGCATCGCATTAGTGATGACAAAGAGAAGGGCTACTCAGGCTGATATTGTCAGTCTGTTCTCACAAATGATTTTGAGAAATCCACTATATGCACACCTTTCCACTTAGAATCAGCCAGCTGTTTCATTTCCGACATTCGTAAACTGTACTTAACTAATTATGGGTTGTTTTTTTTTTTACACTCACCCAGACTTGCGGTCAGTGACGTTAGTTGCATTATTAAAGCTTCATGCCATATGTCAGCAACTAAATAGATGGGCTTCAAACTATAGGTTTCAAGCAGAGGCTGTTAGGCTTTCTCGTTATCCTAGGATTTACAAATTTTCCTCTCTTCCGGGACCTAAAAAATGCCTTAAATGACTGAGATTTTGGTTTATTTTATGTTGACATTTGCCTTTTATTAGGGTTGGGCAGATAATATTGATTATCGATAAATACAATATTTTTTTTCTTGTCGATTTGTTTAACCGGGTCAATTTGTGTTAACCGAATAGAAAACAAACATATAAAGTTCTGTGATAAGCACATCCCGCCAAAAACCCTAGCAAAATCATCATGCTTCTGATTTCTTGCATAAACTGGTCACTGTAAGTTCTTCTCCCAACAGTGATTGTAGTTCCCCTGCATATGCAAATTGTGATGACATACTAAAACATAGCTTCCTATCTAAATTTTTTTTTTGTGATTTTTGTTGTTGGACATTATTTTTGTTGTGTTTATTTGGCAAACATTCTCTGTTCCTGTTTCAACCTGGGGAAATAAAAAGTGAAAAGAACACTCCAATTGTGTCATCAGGAGTTTTTCCATCTGTGTTGTGTGTTAAATAAACACACTATAAAATAAGCGTAAGCACACTATAAAATAGGAATTCACATGGTACATTAGATTATAACGCATTTTGCCCAGTTTCTCTGCCCTGTGACAGAAATTTAGATTTTACAAAAACATATCAACCAAATATGGGAGACTGTAGACTGTACACCACTGTTTGAAGCGCATTTTTAACAAACATTACCTATGTATTGCTTGACAAATAGGCTATATATAAACATATACTCATCCATGATCACATGTTTAGATATCAATTTTTCTATTTTTTGCAGCATAATCTAAAGTGCAAATTTATATACTGGCCCAACCCTACTTTCTACATTTAGAATATTTTCAGTGCCAGTATTTGCATTGCTTCTATGCCTCGTTTTGCATTCTATCCCTGGCGTCCAACGCTAAAATTCTGTCATAATCTATTACACATCATTTTAATTTTCATTCTTAATGATTAAAAGACATATCGTTTCATTTTCATTCATTCATTTTCATTTTTGATGATTAATATGCATAATGGCCTTTTATGTTATGCATTTGCAGGGGCATGGAGAGTGATGGTGAACAGAGACAGCAACCACACAGTCACTTCTCATGTTAATAGCACATGAAGCAGATGAATGATTTTCTTTCTGTAGTGATAGCAGAGGCCACTGAAACACTGTGGCCATTGTGCCTAAACAGGCCAATATGAACAATGCAATTCTGCAAAATTAGACAATTACAATTAAAATGTGAACAAACCATTCTGCCCCATGACATTAGCTGCTGCTGTCTGGTAAACGTCATCAGTATTACATGTTTGATGCGATGGAGAATGTAGAACAATCTTGCTTTTTTCTTTATTATCATCAAGGGCGTCACAATTATTGGACTTTTTAAAGAAAATTCAGATACTCTGCTGCCAAAACATTAATATGTCATTAATATGTACGCTTGCCACCGGATGGTCAGGGGTGCGAATTAAAGTTACAGAAGACTTACTTATTTTTCTGAGACATTTTTGATGAAAAGGGCCACTGTATGGATAAGTGGAAGTGATTTAAGCTGGCTGAGATTTTGCCTGAAATACATCAGCACCCTCGTATGCATATATCCCATTGGGCATTAAAACATACACAAACAAATGCAAGTAACCACCTTATTGGTGGGAGGGAGAGATTTCAGATGTACTGTATGTATAATGACAAGGGCATGAGTTTCAGTACATTTTTTTTTTTAATTATATTTCCAGGTGTTCAGTCCACTATTTCTTAATTTCTTAGTTGGTGAAGGTGGGATGAGTATGGCTTTGATATCTGGACCAAATCACAGAGGAATGTCTGGGAATACAATGCTTTAGTTTCTCACGGCACCAGATCTAGTTAAATTTTAAATTGGGCCTGTTGTTTGAATCCACATATCGAAGTCTGACTTTGTATTGAATTTGTACCCCCCCACCCCCATTTCCACCAGCAGACATCCCAAGCTTCTCGGACCCCCACATTCCTCTAGTGGCTCGCGAGATAATGCAGCGAATGATCCGGCAGTTCGCTGCTGAATATACCTCAAAAACCAGCTCTTCTCAGGACACTCCCCAGCCCAACGGCACCAAGGACCAAAGCCTGCCGAAAGCGCCCTCGCCTGCCGCGCCCCCCGCTTCTGCCGCTGCTGCCTCTGCACAGAACCCTGTCCTTAGCAAGCTTCTCATGGCCGACCAGGACTCCCCACTGGACCTCACCATCAAGAAGCCTGACCCCGAAACCCTGGATCAAGGTACTGGCCCTTAGCTGTCCCAGCCATGCTGATATCCTGAATGATATCACTCATTTTTAAGTTTCCAAATATTAGATGAATTACGTCAGGGTGCCATTTAATATTCGATATGTGCCTACATACTCTTGACCAAAATAAAATATAGTACTGTGACGTCGTGCCCTCTTCTGACTAGCGTAGGCCCTGTCCTGTCCGAAATGAGCTATTGGTAGGTGGAAGGATTTGCCATAGAGATTTATTTTAGTGCGGCACAATATTGCATCGTGATATAATCGTGATAATATACCATCTGTACAATTATCACCCGGGCTTTAGATGACGTGTGCAAACAATTTTCTGGACACTGGCTTTTCAGCACTATATGGACATTTACTTACGCCCACAATTTGGTAAGCAGACTAGTGGTTTGCGGAATTCTGTTTACGGAGCGCATCACTTGCTACGGTTTTGTTAAATCATGGATGTGATGAGCACTGAAGTGCGGGTCAAGAACAGGACAGATCAGCAGCCCGAACTTCATTTAGAAGAAGAGAGAACGTGTCAGAGGTATCAGTTTAGATTCTGACATTTTAATTGACCCAGGATACATCACATTTATACAGATTACTAACGTTTGGGCATCACAATACCTCTCTCATTAATATTTTAAACACTACTCATCTGCTTACCAAATTATGGGCACAAGTTAAACGTCTGTATGGTGCTGAAAAGCTGATGTCCGGCCAAATGTTTCGCCAGTGATCTGAAGCCCTGCTGGTTATTGTGTATGTGCCACATAATTGCGATGCGATATCGTGCAGCCGAGTTTATTGTAAAATATATTTAGAGATGCAGCCTTTGTGTCAAAACCTTTTTTTCTTTATTTTGTTGTGTAACGTGTCATTTGGCTGTCAAAAAAAGTCAACTACGCTGCCTGCTCAGTCAGACGAAAACCTGACGTTAAATAACCTGCAGATGCAGATAAAATGGAACGCGCAAACTGTATCTCCCTGCCAGCAGAAGATGCCTTAAAGATGGAACCCTGTACTTTAGCCTGTAATCTCGCACTAACCACCGCCTGTGCTCCGTAATGTGCTGCTGCAGAATTGTAATTTCAAAGCAGACTGGCAACCTTTTCTGCCTTTTCTTAAAACTAGTTGTACTTAAGTTACTGATCGAGCTGTGAGCGATGCTGGGAGGTCATTAACGCAGAATGACGCTCCAGAATATGGGCGGACACAGAACTGGGAGCAAAAGTACAAACCCTTACAGAACATGCACATCAGTCTTCTGATGGGGGGGCAACAAAAAGCCAATGTACTTGGCGGAAGGTGCTCAAAGGAAAACTGTACAGTTGCAGGTACAGTTCAGCATATTTTGGGTGGGGGAAGTCGAATCAGTTGCTGCTTAGATTTTGTTCCCCTCAGAACCATGGCTGTCCCAAGCTCACCGTTCATCTAATGTTGATTTTTGCTCGAGATCCTGCATTGCATGCGGTAGCACAGCACTGCGTAACAGGGTCTGTGACAATCCACACCCAGGCTGGGTTTGTGCTTACAATGACAGGAAGCAGAATGGGGACTGAAAGTGATTAAACAAAAGGGGGACTTTATGTAATTAGAGACCATGCCGTTTACATTTGCATAAACTAGTGAAAAAGACATCATCTTGCAGGTGGAAGTCTAATAACACAAACTATTAACACGTCATAACACAGTGCTGGTATTAATGAGTTTATTATTCTTTGCGTACTGACATGGGGCTTATGTGAAAATTACATTTTGAAGCATATATCTGGAAATTAGCTTTATGCTGTGTGGGCTGCGGGTTTTACACGTCAGCCCGAAGCTTTTTAAATCACGACGGTAAAGTGATCGGAGCAGCGACAGCTTACAGAAGTCTGGACTTCAGCCTCAACGTGCTACCTGGCCGCTTCTCGCCTCATTCTGAATGCCGTCATCATTATTGTTTCCGCAGATGGAGTGCTTGATCTTTCCACCAAAAGGGGTCACAACACCGGGGGCGTCTCTCTCAAAAACCCTCATGGCTGCTCCACAGCGCCAGTGGTGAAAGGGTAAGCGGCACCATTTTCACTTTCGCTTTCATATATAGGGTTTATTTGTGACTTCATCACACCACTGCGTTTGATAAGGAGCATATGGGCTCCTGTTTGTACTTTCACACTTCGCCAGCAAGAACTTATGAACTTCAGGGAAAGAAAAAAAAAACTGTTCATTTTCTTTTTAAAGTCTGTTTTCCAGACTTTAAATGTGTGTGTGGGTGTGTGTGTGTGGGGGGGCAGCCGGAGTGGACAATTGCTGAATCACTCTCGTAGGGTGTGTAAATTCTACTTGGGTTAGAGTGTGTGATGATGGTTTCTTGTGTTTTGTTTTAAGTGGGTAATAATATTAATAATAAACGGCTCGTGAAGCCCAGGGCAGTTTGATATTCTTTTCCTGCCAATGAGTTTTCATGTGTTAATAATTCAGTGTCTCCTGCTGCAGGGCAATCCACAGGTCTTGTTTAGCCACACTACATTTCCTCTCAAGTCGCTGGAGATCTATAACCAAAAAATAAAAATCTTAGGAAATCTTACCTTGTTTTATTTGTGATAAACTGAGCACTTTACGCATTGGCATGATATAATGTATGCCATATGTGTTTGCAACTTTCTTTAAGGTATATATGGCTTACAAATGATCAGAATTGCCAATTCTTACCAAAATACTTTGACAAACCACTGTGGTAAAGCAGTGGTGGATTGACAATCTGTGTATTTGCCCAGTAATAATTTGTCAATGAACTGCAGCCATCAATATTTACAGTTTTTAAACATGGTTCCGCTGCCTGCTTATATGGTTTCCTTATTTTTAATTGGTAATTGGAATGTTTAATTGGTGATTCTCTGCTGCAAACCTCTTATTTGAAATTGGGGTGGGGAGGTAGGGGCAATTATTCCGGCTGTCTTACTGAGCACTGGTCTGCTGGGGAGACCCAAGTCAGAACTCTGCCCCAGATATGAGTATGAAGCATGCCAGGATGCGTGCTTATTGGTGGAGAGGTCTTGCCTTTGCTTGGGTGTTCTTTTGTTTGATGATGCCAGTTTGAATGAGAACAAGCCTGGCAATAGTGTCAGTGCTGTATTGACTTCACATACATCCCCTTGGATTTTTTTTAAAAAGGGTTTCATAGCAGTGGCGGCCTCCTATTCTAACAGAATTGTAAGTAGGCCAAATGAAGGTGGTCTGAGATTATGCTTGTGAGAGAAAACAGCCTCTTGTGAGGAAGTAGGTGAGCAGAATCTGCTCTGATGGCTTGGAGTGGACTCACTCCCACGGCCTTCGGTTCCGATGACAGTATTCTGTCAGTATTCTGGGTACCTGTAGTCTGAGGCCACTTCACCATTTTCACTCAATCATCTTAAGGTCATTTTGCCTCTTAATCTTGGAGTGCAGGATCTATTAGCACAGTACTTAGTTTCTTGGTGCTTCAGATTTACCTACTTTTAACTTGAAATAATAAAGACATGCAATTTATACAATTGTCTGTATACTACAACATCCTCAGTGAAATAAGATTCAGTACCTTCTTGAGACTCTGTATTCTTTAGCTCATGATCTGTTTATTAATCACCATGTCCAGGTTTTTGTATGTGTATTATTATTTTATTCATTCATTTGTTTTTTTTCATTTATTCATTCATTTTTTTTAAATTTGAGACGGTCCCTACCTCCATACCAAAAGCTGGCAGGCACTCTGTGATCCAAGATGGCCGCTTGTCACATTGCCTCCACCTCATCCGTCATTTTTTTAAATTGGAAAAATAACATCTTAGTTGACCTGTTAACAAGCATTTTCTTTTCCAGGACAAGACTTAATATGTTATATGATTTAATTCTGTGAAACTGAAGCTGTTCATGTGTGCTCAACGCAAGGGTTGGTGGGATTTTAGAGGAACTTGAAAGCATTTGAGTTTCCGTCAAAATAAATCACTGTTGAGCGTCATGTTGTGGCCCTGACTCTGGATCACTGTTCTGCCGTGCAGCTCTTTGCTCTACAGCAGGTAAATTCCTACTCTACGAAATGCTCGTTCGATTTGAGCGAGGTTTGTTTTGGTGTTTCCCCTCTGTGATGATGTCGTGACACTTGGCTTACTCTTTTATTGCTGCACTTGTTTAGCGGTAACGTCACAGAGCTAAGCCTAACCGAACACTAATTTGTAATTTTCCCTGATATGGGTTTATTCTTAAGACTTTCACACAAGGCTTTGCTTCACCGCAAAATGCACCCCCCCACCTCCCCACCTCATTCCCACCTCCTTAAACTCTACTAAAACTATTCAGCTGATCTATTCCATCCTATCCTGTGTTTCTTCTTTTGTTAACGTTTTGTTTTTTTTTACGTTTTGTTTTTATTTTGCATTGTTCTTCCAAACCATCTTGTGAACAGAAAAAAGAAACTTAAAATAAAAAAAAATTAACAAATAAGTTGACCATTTTATCTCATTTCATTTTGTCCCCCCCAACCCCTTACATTGTAAAGAAGCAAATTTTGTTAAAAGGAGAGGAAAAAAGTGATGTTACCTAAGCAAGGTCTTCTAGTAAAGGAGTGGCCAGCCCCATCCCCCCCAACCCAACCTCCACTTAAGCTGTGCAAGCTTTGCTTACACCAGTTTCCTTCCATTCAACTAGGCGTCCCATGAGAGCAGACCACAACTTTCAAGATGGAGACGAGGACGGGCCGCCTCCGAGAAGCTTTCAGGACGGGACGAGGGAGAATTACAGCAACTGCAGCTCGCTCAAGCCCCCTCTAGCTCGCTCGCTGTTGATCAAAGAGGGGATTCTGGCCCATAAGCAGCGCCTGCTCCAGCCTAGCATCTCCCTCGGTCAGCCGGAGGTGGCGGGGCTACCTAACCACGGGCAGCACCCCCTGCTCCCCAGGGACGGCTCCTCTTGGGTCAAACCGCACCTTGACGGCCTCCTCAAGCTAAAGGCCAACAGTGCCCTCAGCGACCTGAAGGACTTGCCGCTTTTCCTGGAAAACTCGAGCACCCCACCGAAAGGTTCGGCTGCTCCAAAGATGCACGAGACTAAGAAGGAGCAGGGACACTCCCCCCCAGTAGACCTAAAGATACCACAGGTGCGGGGCATGGACTTGTCCTGGGACTCCCACGCATCTGATCTATACGGCTACGGCTCCCTGGTGGTGGCGCCGCACCCCGAGAACGCGCTGAGCAAAAAGCTAAGGGCCATCCTACCCAAGCAGCATCGACGTGGGGCCCTGGGTGGCATCCTGGATGGGTCGGCAGACTTCTGGGGTTCTGACGTGGAGCAGTCAACATCCGGGCAGCAGTACCCAACCTCGGACGCTGAAGGGGACCCCAGCTCGAAGCAGCCGCGGAAGAAGCGGGGCCGCTACCGCCAGTACAACAGCGAGATTCTGGAGGAGGCCATTTCCGTGGTGATGAACGGGAAGATGAGCGTGTCGAAGGCGCAGAACATCTACGGCATTCCCCACAGCACGCTGGAGTACAAGGTGAAAGAGCGCCTGGGCACGCTGAAGAACCCTCCAAAGAAGAAGATGAAACTGATGCGGATGGAAGGGCAGGATTCTGCGGCAGAGGCTGACCCCGCCCCTAAGGAGGAGGAGCCACAGGGGGCTTCTGAGATGAAGGATGAGTAAAGCAAAAAAAAAAAAAAAAACAAACAAACAAAAGATGGACGGGGCTTCAGTTGTGCCAATTCACTTTGCAGTATCTGGGTCAGCACAAACGCAGGGATTTAAAGAAGAAAAGGAGAGAAAGAGAGGGGAACATCTGCTAATTTCTGCAGCGGGTGCTCTGACTCTGTGTGGACAGTCACCGAAAGTTGCAAAGGATATGCATTGAAGCCATGCATTACATGAGACCATACAAAAGGTTTTGTAAAGCAAAACGAGTCACACTCCTCCCCCTCCCAACGCCCCACTGATTCTAGGAAGTTGCAGTGGACAAATACTCTGATCTGTGGACCGGAGGAAGGGGGGGATTAATTCCTAGAACAAAACACAAATATTTTTAAGTCCTTCTGATGCCCTCTCACTCTCTCTCTCTCTCTCTCTCTCTCTCTCTCTCTCTCAAGAATTAGATTACAAATTTCAAATAGGAAATTGGTAAACTGATGGATTGTGTTTAAACAAACCGATCTGGAATCACGCTCGATACATTTCACCAGGGATTCTCTACACTGAATTTTTAAACTGGATTTTTTTTTTTTAAAGGTCGACTGCTGAGGTTTATCTGTACAACATCACTTTTATTTTCTTTCTTTTAATATATTATGCTTCTTAAGGAAACACATTTTAATTACATGTACACATAGAAACACTACACAAAAGCATTCAGGGATGCACATTGACTTTTGTTTTCTCTTCTGTTTCGTTGGCTTTCGTTTGCACTACATGTTTGCTCTTGTGCTTGGTGATGCTCGCCAGACTTCTTGAGCTCAAACGCTCCCGGCAGATCTTATTACCTCATCACTGCTATCTCGGCACTCTGCACTTAAGGTCTGCTGGATACATTTTTCTGTCGTTTCCTGGTGGGCGACAACTTTTTTCACTTTTACCTCTTCTCTGAGTTGGGGGGGGGGGGGGGTGGTCACTAACTTGAATCACACTAACGTGACATGTTTGCCATTTTTAAGTCACCATTTTAGCGAGCGATGGTGCGCTATGGATGATGAATTTTAAACTTAAATTCTCTCCTCCCCCAATAGTTGATGTCTGTGTACATTTATAGTGGGATGAGGTGGATTGAATTTAATATTATAGTACACTGACTTAAAGCCAATGTTCATTTTAGAATATTTTCCTTTTCAACTCAGGGTAACTGAGAGAGATTTATTCTATATTACAATGCTTTTAAAACAGACTTTTCTGCAGGACTTAAGGGCAATGTATCAGTTTTCTATAACTTTTTTTTTTCCTTTCCTTTAGGGTGGGAATGGGGTTATGGGTTTGAGGCAGCGCCCTGGTGTAAAAAAAAAAAAAAAAGTGTAAAATGGAGGAAAAGTGAGCTGATGGGCAAAAGGCAGTTGGGGTGGGGTCAGTTGTCAGTGTGTACATTTGTGAAAAAAAATAGCACTTTTTAAAAAAAATAAACGTTTGATGCTGACAGTTGGAAGAATGGTTGTGTTGCAAAATGTGTCTCCTCCAAGCGAAGGAGTGAGACATGAACAAGCTAACATTACCGCGGTTTTGGACGGAAAGGGACTTGGTACTGGAACCCTTTGTGTTGCTGAAACGTAAGTATAGCAGGTTTAAGTCAATCTAATGCCACCAACTTTCCAACAATTTGAGTTGTGTTGTCGAAAC
>JABFDZ020000045.1:3582709-3604471 GCA_019775955.2 Pollimyrus isidori | reverse complement strand
CTCCCCCTCTGGTGTTTTAGGATGAACACGCACTTGTAGCCTTTCAAACCCAGCTCAGGATAGCTGCAGGGTGCTGTGGTATTGGTCGGTTAGAGAATGCAGACTTGACTACCTGTACTACATCGGGAAAAATGTTCGTAAACTTGGACTGCAGTGTCCAAGGCCTATACCTCAGTTTCGGAATATACTCTTCCGTGCCTCTTACTGGACTCCCACTCAGGAGCGTCTGAGGAAGGGAAACTTGATACTCTGGGAAATTTTAGATTCCTCCTTCACCTCCGTTGGGCTTTTATCTATTTGTTCCTTTTTGCGTTCACCTCTGTCTTTTGGAGGTAATTTTTTTTGTCTGGCTGACCAATATTTGCACCCTGCTTATTCAGGTATTTCCACAAGGACCAACCTCAGTGAGCCTTGATGTGAAAAATGGCAACCTAATCTAAAGAGCAATTTTGCTTGGTCTGTTTAGGGCCTGCTGAGGTGCACGTTCAAAGTCAATGCTCTGTCATGGTTTCCTAGAATGGATTTTGGCTGTCGCTAGAGAAGCAACATCACATTCAGAGGCTCGGCCATAATGATATATCTGGGATATCCGCTTTGGGAAATGAGGGACGTAACGGCAGGAGTTTGGACAGGTGGAAATGTTAATTCTCAGCCATTCACTCCTCATCCTTGTTCAACATTGCATTCCAAAAAAAAAGGACAATTTATTTTTCCTGACATCTTTATCTAATTCATTTTTTTTCGCTTGCTGATATCTTGTGAGATTGTAACTAAACCAATGCGAAAACCTCAGTTTATAGTAACTGTGTGCCATCTTCACTAAATGGCACCTAATACTTTCAGAAAACTTTGCCATGCTTTTTGATCTTTGTGGTTATGTATGTGTGTGTGTGTGTGTGTGTTTGTGCGCGTATGTTTTCTATAGGCTGCATATCTGATCAACAGTTATACCTCAGGATATACCACACTGGAGCAGCTGATTGTACACATGCTAATAACACAGATCAGGATTTTTATTAAAGTTAGTTTTTATTTGTAGGTTTATAGGTGCAACCTTTTATTTATATATATATATATATATATACGTACTAGCCCCTGGCCTTTGAGTGAAACCTACTATCTTTTGCGAGCACATGGTCTTAAAGGAACATAGCACACACATCTGACCTGACACACAAATTTAAGTAGTTTGTGTGCCTTGATGAACCATCAGGTTTTAAAATTTATCCACAAACAATTTGGCGCTCGCTTTCTGTAATCAGGATTTTACAGAAAAAAAAGTTTAATCACAGTTAATTTACTGGTATTGGTTAGGCATTCGCACCAGGTTTAAAACCAGTAGCATTCTGTTAAATTTCTGTTTAGCACTAAGGTTTAAGATCCATGTACATGTGTCCTCCCATCATTCCATGTTTCTGCTGACTCAGTCTGCTGAAAACACCTAAGACAGTAGGAGTGTTGTGAAGCTGAAGCCTGGTATTGTGTTCACAGCGTTTTGGTTGAATTTAAAGGCAGTGCGCACCACACGGATGCCTGGAATTAGTCAGAGCTGCTGCATTTTAGGCTGAGGTTCAGTACTGGGGGTGTGTCTTGGGTGACATGGCATCCAGCGGTGAGGGCAAGCGCTTGTTTTCAGGCATAAAGCGGTCACATCTAACCCTTAGTCGAGTGCTGAGATCAGGTGCTGGTGCTATTTCATGGGTTCGCCTTTTGCTCTTTCAGATCTGATGTCTTAGTAGGTGCAGAAGGTATATTGTAATGTCTGTTTAAGGTAATGGAACTATGCATTGAGAAAGTGGCATCGAGAGATGACTCTTCAGGAGAGGACTGTCGTTTGTCTTGGCTGTCTGCGGCGATCTCCTGTTTAAAGCCAACGTTTAGGTTTTTGACTTGTTCTTCAAATGCGGTGCAGTTAACGAAGAATCTCTGTGCATCATGCAGTTCTGGTGGCACTGAAATCTAACCTGAAGCCCTAGATGCCAATTTGGCTGGTGAAATCAGGAAGAGGGAAAACAAAACTGGGTGTGTTAGGATTTTAAAGCATGAGTATGTCACACAAAAATGAGTTGATAGATTTTTTTATTATTATGAAGTGGAGAGGGAGAAAATATTGTTTTTTCTTTATTTCAATGACCTGTAAACCACTTACAGAAGATTCCACCCCAAGAACCTGGAAATTGGGACTTACCAATAGCCATCAAAGCACCATAACAGTGAAATATTCTGCATTTTTGTCAACTCTAAAAATTTTGGAAAATGTATTGTGTAGGATAAATTTGGAGTGCATTTTTTTTCTTTTTATCCCCGATGCGAACAGAAAGAGGGAATGAAAGAAACTGGATATATGTGTCCTTTAAATGTAAACAACCTTAATAACAAACAGTTGTGCTATTGGCTTTGAAAGGGCTGCTCAGTGTGTTGCCATGACAATCGTGCAGCATTTTTCACAGGTAAAGGTGTGCCTATCCTTTAAGAGCATTTTTGTTCCTGTAGAAATAGACAAAAGGGTTTTTCTAAGGTGGTTTTTATCAAAGCATAATTTTGTAGCATGCCTGCCCCCCAAGGTTTGTCTGCCATTTTCCAGTGACAATACAGTATAGCATGCATGTTTGTTTGGGGCTGGCTGTTCGTGGTTTTATATACGTCTAATATGGTCCCTGTGAACAGAGTGAATGCGATATATTTTTATCATGGCTCTTAATTCCTGGTGGCTTGTGAATGCTGCCTGTGGCAAGAATCATGTACTTTGTCCTCTCGCCCCTTCCCTACATAAAATACAGTAATTTATTAGGAAAAACATTTCAGTAATATTATACAGTTGACTTGACATTACCATGATTTACTTTGGGTGGGGGAGGAGGGGTAAGGTAATTATAATAATTAGATTTTTTTTTTATTAAAACTACCTCAGCCTGACTTTGTTGTGACAGATAAGTATGTGAAAGGGAGTCTATGTCAGAAGTGCTCTCGTTTTTTCTTTTAATATCCTCTAGTCCTGTGATGTGTAGGTTCCGTTGGTTTATCCCCCCGCTTGCGTTCCTTTGGTTGGTAGGTCGGCAGTTTTGATTTGGTAGCAGATTTTGAATCCTCGCGACCGGAAGCTGTGTTGGAAGGGGAGAGCCGCCTCGCACTCCCTCTAAATCGCGCCAATTGTCACAGAAACTAGTTACTGTCATGAAGTTTGAGCTGTTTTCGGGACACGTCTTTCGAGGTTATTGGTGGAAGGCATCACGGAGGTTAAAGTTAAACCGATATTTATATTTTTTCCCCCGTTCCTTTGTCTGACCACAATAAGAGAAGCTTCTAATTATTTAACAAGCACACGCCTTTATGTGGGTTAAGATGCATGTGTTTTTATTGCAGTAAATTTCTCACCTTAAGTTATGATTTCCAGAATATGGTCTTTTACGGAATACGGAATTAATGTCGTCTTAAAAATTCTGCGGGCGTGGTATGTCTATGGTTTACTCCGCACGTGGCCAAAGCTAATGAGTTTTTTTTTTTGAGAGAGAGAGGGAGCCATTTTCACCCTCAAGCTGAGAAAATGAAGGAATCGTGTTTTTTTCCTCTTCTCAATACTTTCTTGTTTAACGTCACCACCACCAGACGGCTCCGCCATGCCACGTCTGACGTCCTTATTCACCCCTGGCACTTTACGAGATTTTGCTCGGAGCACCTTTGCTCCCGTAATGAAAGGCAGCCGGTAACAACATTTTGGGAGTTTTGCGATCTTTAGCGTCAGATGCCACGTTTTCTGAAAAGAATTTCTGCTGTCCCGTTGTCTGTCCTTGAACGTACGCATTCGCACACGTTGAATACTCCCACACGTTCAGCAAGACTGTCTGACGAACCTCTACCCCACACGTTATTCTGGCCAAAGGCAAACAGTAGTTCATAAACGGTTTAAACTTTATATATGAAAGGCTGTCTTTCCATGACTACCAATTATATATAAGTTCAGCCAAATATCTTTTTCAGTGCTTTATAAACAGCGAGGATTGTAAAGGATTGTAAAAATCACTGAAGCTCGATTAATTAAAACAATACAACGCACTATACCTCAGAAAAAAAGCCTGTGTGGATCCTGACAGCATCCAATCATAATCTTCAGTCGTGCATGCCTGTTCACTTTTTCTCTGGAATCACCCTTGCTCACTAGTTATATTCCAGTTTTTATAATTAGAGGATAGATTGGTGTGTCATGTTGTGTTGCAGGCTTTTGAATATTTATGACTACATTTATTATTACTCCAAACTTAGTCCTTTTTCTTCTCTCCCTGACAGATACATCCTGGGTACTAATTCTCAAAAATTGAAGTTTTTACTTAATAAACTACTTTAATTAAGCCACAGACGTCTGTAGCAAATACTGTCGTAATTTCGATGTTTCACTGAATGTACAAGAAAAGGGTTTTAGCATTAAAAGAAAATCTGCATCTTACATTCTTAAAAAAACATTTATATATAAGTATATACTGACACATACACACTTTACATTGTATATATTTAGTTACTAAAATATACTCTAAGTGGGGAGGGATACAACTTTTCAACTGTATTTAATTCAGGGAATAAGAAATAGTATATTAGTCTATCCCTCTTTTGGACAAGTCTGTTTCCTCTTTGCAGTCTTTGTCCCAACAGAGTTGGGACAAATGGTTTTGGTGACCAAGGTTAACATGAAGAATCTGCTTTGTTAAAGTACTCTCTGAATACATGGGCAGCGGGCTGAATTTTCTAACACTGTACAGACGGTATATTTATGAAAGTTTTATTCTTTTTTGTTTTTTTCCTTTTTCTCTCAATGGTCGTGTATAGTACTAGTCAAGTATTGCAACTACCCGTTCCCTGTCTGACTTGCAGACGAGGTGTAAATAAGGCTCTTAAGAAATTGTCTGTTTGCCAATAGGTAACCTTTTTAAACATTTGAAATGTAAGCAAAATGTTTAAACTACTGCATTTGTCAATGGTATCAATTACTTTTGTCCCTGATGTTCTTAGGATGGGGAAAACACAGGTGTGTATTGATTTTTATTTTGCATGTGAGCCAGTGTTTTGGATCAGAGAGAATATTTATCTCGTATTGAGCTACTGTGAGACATTTTGATTTGAATGTCTATGGGGAATGTTGGAAACACTGGAAATTATGCAAGACAAAAACCTGTCACTTTGACAGACTAGGAGACTTAAAAATGACATGAGCCATTTGCTAAGAATTAGGACACCCAAGATATAGTATGTATCTCTGGCGCTGCTGTTTCTTAGCTTAGGCATAAGCTTTTAACGATTTGTGTATAGTTGAATAATAATGTGCACGTATGTGTGCGTATGTATGCGTGTGTGCATCCGTGTTTTGTCAGTCTGTGTCGCTATCATGTTTCCCAATTCCACTTTATGCTTGTAACTCCATTCTTCATTGTGGCTTTCCTTCCCCCAAAAAAGTCCATAGATTCGATGTTTTGTGCAGGTTTAAGGCTCTGGCTTATCTCTGTAAGAAAGAAGACAAAAGGAACCCTCAGGGACGAGTTACATACACTGCTCTAACTCAATTCAGGTACTTTCTCGAGATTCTGAGGCCTAGCAGTGACATCTGTTTGTTTTCTTTTTCTTTTTTTTTCTTTTTAGGTTAACCAAATTAATCTCAACATAAAAGGACAAGTTGCCATTTTTTGTTAACATTATATATCCTTTTATATGCGTAGGTGTGTGTGTTTTTAATAGATGCATGCATGCATTTGTACACACAGACCTGCCACAAAACCATGATGAATGTCAATTTAAAACTCAGTTTGGGGTAGGTGTTGGCCAACTGTGTTTTTTTTTTTTTTCCGAGCTGCATTTCGATTCTCCAGCACGCCGTGCCTCCGATTGCCAACGCTGTGGCATTCCTTTCTTTAACCGCCGCTAAACGGATCGGCGTGAGGCTGCTTTTCTGGGTGTTTGTCGCATTTGTAGAACATGAGTGTCTCTTGCTGTGAAGAGTGCTTTGGTTTGGAGGACTTGACCACAAGTGGTGTATGGTGACGTCTTTGGCCTTTGGCAAGCTTTGGTTTGGTCCCATGTGAATGAAAAACTACAGATTTTCCCCAGACTGTTATCCGTCCAAGGTTTTTCTTTATTTTGTCTTGTATTTTGTGGCTTACTCTTGTTGTTGTTATTATTATCATTATTATTATTATTGATAATAATTATTCTTCCACTCTTCAGCCATTTGAAATACTGTATGGTGGCACCTTTGGCCGTTAAAGAAATGAAGCTACGAATTGTGTCTTATGTTCAGAGAGTGATGGGGTTTTGTACAGAAATTAGCGAACATATTTTGTCACTTTGTGAAAATATATCTGCAATTAGATGTATTTCCATATGGAATTAAAGTTCTCCGAGATTTTAAAGGCTTGTATCAACGTGATTGATTTTATAGCAAAATGAGAAAATAGTCTCACCCCCATATTTGTAGATTGGTCAAGGGGACCATCACTCTCTTTCTTTTTCTTAACTTTAGCTTGAATCTCCAGTGGTGCTGGTTTAAAAAATATTCTGTTCAATTAGTGGCAGTTATGTGTTTTTGAACGTAAAGAAATGAATGTGTGGAGGATTTAAAAAAAAAAAAAAAAAAGACTGTGGTCAGCAACAACTGAACTCTATGTACTTAACCCCTTACCCCCCCCCTTTGTTTTTGGGTAATTGTGGTATCTCCATTCTGATATACCTCATTCCTTGCATTTGACTGACAAGTTCATAAGAAAAAAATTACCCTTGTCTCAGTAATTCAGATGATCAAAAGCAGGCACTCCATAACCTTAATGGACCTCATTTCAATATTTTTACCGTTTACAGTTTGTCAGGATTGTATAATTTAATGTTTTTCTTGTACTGTAGTTTTATTTAAGTACATTTTTTGTACTGTGTCGGTTGGATTTTTATTCTAGGCTATGATTGTCTATGTGGTAGAGCACTTAAAGGATCACAATAATTTATGTTGGTTTGATTGCACTATTTGTTAACTGTTTTGAATGCAAAATCTGATTTACTACTGGACTAATGAAAAACATGTCTCCTAATGTATGTAATTTTAAAATAAAATTTGATTTCCATGGTTTTTATTTTGCATTGAACGTCAGGCAAAGCTGATTAATTCCGTCTTTTGTGCATGTGTAAGATTTTACTGGTTATGTTGTATTCTATTAGAAGAAAAACGCCATTTTCGCAACACATTTCAGCTGTAATGTTGTGTAAGGTAGAATTCAATGGATGCTAGAATATCTTCTTTTCAAAACCACTATTCTTCTAATAAATTTTGTTGTGAAAATATTTTTGTGGTCCTTTTTGTTTTTTTCGCGTGTTTCGTTTGAATGCGGCCTACAATTTAAATTTTTTTTAAGCAAGGTTTTCATGTTTAAAATATTTGGCAATTTCCTTTCTACCCAGGGGGTATCAGCTCCCCCCTCCATTCCTAGTCCAAACTCCCATAAGAACCATAAAATATCCCAAATTTAGTGTGTCTACTGCTTGATTTGATCTGCTGTGATTTTAAGAACTATAGTTACACTGATATAAGGGTTAGTGGTGTCCGCTTTATGGTGAGAGATCCTGTTAATATGTCATGAAATACCTCATTTTCCTGCCGCAGGTAGTTTATGGCTATGCTACTAGTAGAAGGGCAGGGTCATAAAAATAATAGAAATAAGTTCTATTATTATTTGGCGCGTGGTAAAGCAACTACTTAAGTCTTTCATTAACTTAGACTCAATAATACTAAAGTCCTTACATGCCATAAATCTTGACGTAAGAGATGGAAAAACTGTATGAATATGTGTAGAAATTGATTGTACATTATTTGCAGGTATTAAAAGGTAAGTAAATCTTCCTGGAGATGTGTTTGTAAACATGGTAGAATTATTGTGCAGCTGTCTGCTTTGTAAGCCAGAGCTGTTGAATGTGAGTCATAGTGACCTATGATTGAGGTTGGGACCCTCCATGATTTGGTCATGTGGCTGGCTATTTGGGGTGTATGTTAAATATCTATCTATCAAGACTGATAACTTTGTGAGCTTCTTTGAGGAATAGTATGCATCACTTATGTCACGTTCTCCACCAGGTACTCAAATTCTCACACTCTGCTTCAGTTTGTTTCCATTTCTGTGTTTTGTGTTTCAGTGACTTCCAGAATTTGAGCCCAGAGAAAGCGAGGGATCTTCAGTCTGTGTCATCCCTGGAGCAGTTCATGGCCAAACTGTGTCCTCATCATCAAAGGCAGATTGTTAATGCTTTGGAGTTCCTGCAAACTGAAGTCAGTGCCCTGAACACCCCGTGTTCTCTGAAATCACCTGCTGGTGTTCTAGCCTTGGAGGAGAGTGTAGTGATGGATTCTGGCCCCATGTCTAAGTCTAGAAACTCTGTGGACCTCTCCACTGCTGAAGCTGTGCTGGTACCTGGTATCTCAGCTCCTCAGGCTTGCTCTAGTCCAACTCCTCAGGAGGTAGACACACACATCTCTGAGCCTTTAAAACATATTTCTCCCATAGATTTTATGGATCAAGGAGGCATACAACTTAATGAGCAGGCAGTAGGAGATCCTGACTCAAATGTGCTCAATGATGTGAAGAACTCTTTGGTCGGTATTTCAAACTCCAGTCACACTTTGGTTGGCACTTTGGAGGATAATCAGTGCAATTCTAAAGCATCTTCAGAGCAGAGCACAGAACCACTTGACACGGCAAGTGACCCTTTTGACTGCCCTATAGGAAGCAGTTCCCAAGGAGATGCCAAAGATTTGTTCACAAACCCTAATCCAGTCAAAAGGACCTCAAAGACCATTTCGCCATCATCTCCCAGGACAGCTAGAAAAAGCTGTAGAGGACCTCATGCTCAAACCAAGGACTCTTCTATTCGAAAGGTGATAAATGACCCTGATATCAATTATGACATTGTGTACATTAGTAAACCCATAACGCAGATTGAGCTTGAATCGAAGAAACTCATCTCCCCACGCCGCACTGCTCGCAAGAGCACTAGAGGCTATAGGTTTATTGAGGACTTTTTGGAACTGAGAACTGTTCGTACACTTGCTAGAAAGTCTTCAGAAATCCAGAGAAAAGGCAATTGTCCTGCTCCAGTGGCAGAGGTTGAAACTGTGACCCCCAAACAGGCACTTTCCAAGCCTGATGGCATCCCACCCGTGGATATACCATTTGTCGGGGGTTGTGGAGAGACTGCAGGTGAAGGAGCATCTATCGAGAAGGCAGTTGAAACCAAACATACTGGAGATGGTGTGAAAGAGGGGACGGAAGCAGAGCCAACTGTAGAAACTAGTCAGACAGATCAGCCAAGACCTAGAGAGCTGACGCCATCTTATCCGCAAGGAGATGAATCTAGTGTGGAACTCGATCCAATGGTACAAGCTTCACCTGGAGGAGACGTATTGTCCTGCCACTACGAGGATGAATCACAGCTCAAAGTAACGACTAATGAAACGGGATCGCTTCAACCTGAAGGTGAGAAATATGTCTCTTCTCAGGAGTCGGACTTAGTACCAGAAGAGAATCTTATACTGGATTTTGTCCCAGACCATAAAAGCAAGGATGAGGGCTCTGAAAAACACAAACAGCAAACTCTCATCCTGCTTTCTGATCAGCCAGTGAGCATGACAAAGCAAGCAGAAGACAATTCGGTGCCCTCAAACATCACTGATGTCAGTGAATCCATACCAGCTGTAGCACCTGAGGAAGATCCTTTGCTTATCAGGCCAATTTCAGCTTTAGATGGAAGGTCTCAAGTAACACTGGAAGAAGATGATGTAGAAGAAATTACCTCATGTGGTGAGGTGCAAGTGACAATTCTGCATCAGTCAGAGAATGAGGAGTTGAACATGTTGACAACATGCCTTGGAAACAATACAGAGCCTGCTGCAGCTGAAGAGCAACAACATACTGAGACTGAGATTACAAGTGAAAAAGATGATACTGTGGAAAAGCTCCCTTCAGTGAAAGACTCTGCTCTAAGAGATGATGTGAGTGAGCCCAAATCTCAAGAAACGAGTGTATGTGACATCCCAGAAAAAAGTCAAAGCTTAAAAGAGAGTGGCAGTAAAATTTCTGATCGATGTTTGCGAAGTAGGGTCCAATCTGTAACACTTTCCAAAACTGTCAAGAAAACTTCTAGTTCTATTAAAGGTTTTCAAGAAAATGATCCTGAAAGTACTGCATCTGATCAGTCACAGAAAAGCAGTGTTATTAGAACAGTACCATCTGATTGTCTGCCCACTGCTTTTGATAAGACAGCTCTGGAAAGTGCTGAGGTTCCTATAAATGAGAGTCAAGCTTCAGACTCAAAATTCAATGATTGCAAGATGGAAGACAATAGGGTACAAACAAGACAAAACTACATATCTGTCTCTCATGAGGAGCCTGGGAAGAATGGGGGCAATGAGTCCATCAGTACGATTGATGGTGCAAACTTACAAAAAAGGGAAGCAAATATCTCTGAAGAAATTGCAGTTGCGACTGATTCAGTGAAAAGTGAAATTTTGGACCTTGGCAATAATGTAGCCTCTGAAGGGCTTTCTTTGGAAGATGTCCCCATGAGGAGAGAGAGTAAACGAATAGCTAAATCCATTAATTCTGGTATCTTAAATCAATCCAGTCAAGTGGTTCTTAGATCCCAGTCTTCAAAGGCTCCTGGAAGACCAGGGGAAATCTCTGCAGACAGGACAAATGAACGCAGACATGTTGGCTGTTCTGTCAAAGCAACAGTAGGAAAAGGCTTACAACCACAGAAAAATGTTTCAGATTCTTATGGAATCCAGAGCCTTGAAGCAACTGCAGAAAACTCTCCAAAGTTTTTGGAAGCTCTGAGGGGAGAAGAGACTCAGCAGCTAATCACTAAGCTAAATACCAGGTACGACAAGATGCAGAAGGGATGGATCCAACTAGACAAAGATGGACAGGCAATTTCAAGGCCACGAAACAAAGCAGACCGACTGAAAGATATATGGAAGAGCAAACGAAGGTCGCGGAAGCCGAAATTTTGCGATGGACAAAAATACTCTCCAGTACAGATGCTCTTCATGAAGACATTTGACCTTGCTACAGTCTGCCACTGGTTTTTACAATCCACTGAAACAAGGTCACTTGTCATTGTTAAAAAGGTCAATACGCGCCTCCCATCTGAAACTCAGCTTGGTTTCTACGGTTCCTCTGGCTTGGCAGGTAACTCCCGAGCACTCTTCCCCAGCATACAAGCTGAACGTTTAAAAAAGCATCTAAAAAAGTTTCCTGTTGCTTCCCCAGTCAAAAGCAATCTCAAGAACCAGCAGCTCATAGCTAAGACCCGGGAGCACAATGGTTTTTCTGGCAAGGAGTTGGTAAAGACGGAATTGACCACTGCTACACGAATCTCCACTATACCCAATCCCCAGCATCCACCATCCCGCTCGCAGGCTGCAGCAAGTGCTAATCTCCCTGCTAGGTCCCGGATTCTAAGGAAATACTCCAACATCCGAGAGAAACTGCAAGGACAGCGACAGAAACTCCAGCCTGGAAAAAACACCTCTGTGAAAACTGTACTCTCGCCACAGCCTGTAATAAAATCTCATACCCAAGCATTAAAAAAGACTTCACAAGATAGTAAATTAAACAAGAATGGAGAAAAGAAAGTGAAGACGCCAATGACCCCTTCTAGTAAAACACAGCTCGCTAGTGATGTCGGTCGTGGAAAACAGGCTAAAAGCAGAAGTGACAGATTGTTCATAGATGGCAAAGATGACAAGATGCCAGCCAGGACTGCTCCCTCATCACGATCGGTCGCAAAACCGCCTTCGTCAGTAACTTCGAAAGGCAAAGGTAAAGTTGAAGATCAAATGGCGGCAAGCAAAAAGGCAAATGTCTGTGGGGTGCAAAAAATGAATCCAGCGAAGATGAGCTCTAGAGATCCAAAAGAACCGAAGAAACAAGGTGACAGTAGCATCAAAGAAACCAGGTGCTTCAAACAAACGAAAGTGGATGTGCCACCATCTCCCTCAAAGGCCCAAGTGCTGACTAGGTCACAACGGAAGATGGAGGCCATGCCGACACGGACTGCACCCACGAAACCTGACCGAAAACGTACCTCAACTGTAGAGCCTCCATTTCCATCCAAAATGACAAGAAAATCTCTGTCAAAAACAGAATCCTGCCCAACAGCAGAAAATGGACTCCTGCTGTGATCAACAGGAGATGGTCAAGAAAGGCATGGACTGTTTTGTAAGAGAACTATCCGGAAGCGTTTTATTCTTACAAAGAAACAGATACAGATTGTGTGTGTGTGTGTGTGTGTGTGTGTGTGTGTGTGTGTGTTTTTTTTTTTTTTTTGCTGTTTTCACAGTTTTGCTTAATCTTTCAAAGCTGTAAAACAGTAGGATAGTAGCAATAGATTACAGGGAATTTTTAAAATTTAAAACCTGTTGTGATTTTGGGATGCTTGCTGATGTTGAGCGTTGGTGAATGTTTCTCAGTGAATTTTGCTGTTAAAATGTAAAAAAATGATGTTCCTTTATTGCACACTTCTTGGAATCAGCAGAGATTGCATTGAGGAGACTGTATCTGGTGCCTTAACAATGTGTTTCGGATGATACTGTGTGTTGCTGAAGATGCTGGCAGAGTTTTGTTTTCATTTGTTGCACACATTTATCGTAGATGGACCTAGAAAATGGCGTCCATGCAGAGAATCCTTTGGGGAGTTGCCTATCTCTGATATTGTGGCATGTTGGTTATTTTCTATTTCAACGTTATTGAAGTAACATTTTTAAATCTTGTACCTTCAGAATATTCTGGTTAGTTTTTTTCTGGAATTTGTCAGAAAACTGGGGGGAGGGGGGCTGATTATTATTCAATCACAATTATCTAAGTAACCCAAGAGGTATTTTATAATATAATGATTTCTGTAGCAGTTGTTCCGGTGTGCCAGTCAGAGCAGCGTTTCATGGAATGACCGTGTGACACAATCCTTTGTTTCTTTGGGTTTTTTTTATTTTGTTTTTGTTTCAAAATAATTTTAGTTTTGCATTAAGGTCATTGTCCTGTTTAAGATTACCCCTGGCTGGCCCTTCCTTTCCTTGCATATTTATTATTTTGTTCCTCATGTAGGTGTTAAGCCAGATGGGGGGGAAAAAATAGAAAATTCTTAACTGTGTGTGTAACCGGCTGAGTGTGCAAACCCTCCAGCGGATGCCGTTTGATGTCTTTGCTAGTGCTTTTGTAATTTACTTAGTCTTCCGACAATGTATTTTGGTAACCAGGGAATTCAAAGTTAATAATTTGAAGATGGCTAATTGTCAAACATTTTTTTTTTTTTTTCCCTCCGTTTTGAAGCTCGCAGACAATGTCAAGCGCTTGGTCGTCAGTGGAATGCTGTAGGGCCTGTTTTTGTCCCTTGATAAAAAAAAAAGTTAGATTCTTCTTTGTCAGTGTGTCGGTGTTTGTGCGTGTGTGTGTCTGTGCACGCATCTGTGTGCTCGTGTGTGTGTCTGTGCACGCATCTGTGTGCTCGTGTGTGTGTCTGTGCACGCATCTGTGTGCTTGTGTGTGTGTGCGCGCGAGAGAGAGACCCAGGCATCTCGGGGAGAGAAGAAAAGATTCAGTGCCCCATAAAATTCTGGGCTGTGAGACTGTCGTACTGGAACCATTTGTTAATATACAAAACCTAATGGGGAGGGTGGAGACGGTTCATACAGAGGTCAGTAGGCATATCTCTAGGTGGTTACATGTTTCTCCTGAACTTTAACCCAGTATGGGAAAGGTAATATATAGCCCAGATAGTGTAGTATATATTCCCAAGACTGGTTTGTGTTGGTCAGAAATGGTGGTGACCCCCTCATTGTTGTTCTAGACCTGACCACAACATTTGCTAACCCATCTCAGAAAACAGAAAATCTGAGTGTCCAAAGATATCCTGATGTTTGCGAGGTTTAGTTGCGTAATTCCTAATTTTTCTGTAAATGAGAGCAATTATATATAAAATATACACATAGAGTTGTATAATGTGCATATAAAATGTTTTCCTGTTTTTGTAGTATGAGGAATGACAATGAAAGCTTGTTCTCAGGTTGTCTCGTCTCCGTATGGGCGGGACAGATCAAGATGGCTTCAGAATGGATGAGTAGGGCCCCATTTAAAATGCATAAGGCGTGGGCCTCTCCCCCGTTACTTATTTACATATTTATTGTTCCATCTAAGCCGTGTGTGTGACTCCAGCATTTTCTGATCTGCATTCGATATCTTAACACGCAAAATACACCAACAGTAATTAATCAACCCAGTCCATTTTTACTTTGAAGTAATGTTTTTCAAATATATTTTCACTTTCAAATTTCCTATAAAGGTGTATAAGCTATCACTATAGAAGTGCATTATGAGTCAGTTGGGAACGTAATCAAATGTGATTATGTATTAATATGTTTATGGGACTGTGCTTTTATAAAATATCACCAAGCAGTAGCATTTCTGGAACACTTCTAGAATTTCAGCCATTTTGAAATTCTTAAAACAGAATTCTTGTTCCTGAACCATTAAGCATTGAGTTTTCATTGAATCTTTCACTAATATAAAGGGCTCATTCCCTTGTTTCTCTTTTAGAATCTTGAGTCCTGTCAGGGGGAGTGGGAGGGTGAAGGGAGCTATACCCCAGTGCTTTAGACAAAAAAGGAGAGAGGCCAAGGGGGGAGGATGCATTATATATTATGGGTTCAGTCTATAAATCACAATTTCATTAAGTGCTGTGAACTCTGGGTTTTGGATGCTCTCCTGGGAGCCTCAGGCTGCCTGCTCACGCAGCCACCTCATCTTGCCGTTCTCCCGCTCTCATTTCCCTCCGCAGGACACGGCATGTCGCACATCCACGCGGCTCTTCGATTTATTTGATATTTTTATTTTCTGTCCCATTGTGAGCTGAATTAAATTTTTCAATAGTCGCTTGACTTTTAGGTTTTAATTGTGTGGAATGCGATGAGGCGGCCTAGCTTTTAGACAGGTTTTATGCAACAGAGTGTGTGGTAAGAAGCATGTGTGTTTTATGCGCTGGTTGTATTTGGCTGTGGGTTTTTAATTTAATGTTTTTTTCTTTCTTTTTTTCTTTAATGTGAACACCCGCTTGGCTAAAAGCACCCATTTGCTGATGTCGTGTTGCCTGGTATGCTTACAGCATGCTTTGGAACTGAAAAGCCATAGATGTGTAGTTACTATGTATAGATATATAAAGTATTTCTATATAGATGTGACACCAGTGGAAAGATGTTTTAAAGAAAAATGTGAATGCCTATGTTTCATTTTGCACCCTGCATTTGGTTGTGTTGCTTTGGCTTAGCTTGTACAGTGGCGTGGATGAATGTGGTTCTCTAACTTGCCTTTTTGTTATCGGTCGAGCAGACAGAAAAGGGTTCTATATGACACGAGGTTATATTTTGTAAATCTGACCAAGGAAAAGAATGCGGTGAGAAGTGCGCTACTGTAGTAGGTCTATATCTGTGCTTGTATGTCTTGGAGCACTGACATTCCGGATTCTTGGGAGTGTCGTTTGGTTGCCACCCCCCATCCCCGTGTTTAGTAGCATGTCCGCTCTACATTTCATCTACAGGTTGTTTCCTTTTCCCTGCACTGTGCCTATTTTAATTGCAACTTATTAAAATATTGCTTAAAAATGTCCATCTGTTTTATTTCTGTGTTAATGTGTTGCGTGCTTGACTAACGGAGTAATGAAACAGACTGCAAATGTGATGTAACACATGGATCGCAGGCGTTCAACCATGTTAGTACTGGTTTTTCAGTTATATAAATAACTGTCATTTTTGTTGTATATGTTTTGTGAGCGGCACCCTGATGGTGCTTCGCCTGTATTTGGCAAACTCAGCCCGGATGCGCTAATGGCAGCTCGCAGACGTGCATTCTCATCTGTGCCCACTTGGGGGCGTCGCCCAGGCATCTCCGTCTCAAAACGAGATCCCTATGTGCGTATTTATTCCAGTTGTGCCTTTTTTAATGTGACGTTCTATAGGCAGAGCTGCTGGGGGTCACTGGTCAGTGTCATTGGGAGGGTAGTGAGCAGGGTGACTGGTGAAATCATCAGACTCGATGCTCAGAGGAGAATCACACACATTTAATTTTATCGAGGAAAAAAGAAAGGTTAGGGTCTAGGGAAACGGTCGCCGGCGGTTCTACATACATTCAGCATGACGGCAGTTACTGATACAAAAAGACCCCCCCTCCCCAAACCTCACGAGATTTATGATATCCATAATCCATTAAGCATAAAACAACAGCAAAATACCGGTGGGGTGGGGTGGGCTTCTAGGCTTGGGATGTTGATCTGGTTTATGAGTCACTTGTAGGTGTGCTTAAATGGAGGAGGGGGGGGGGGGGTGTTTCACAGAGCTTTCCAATAAGAGCTTTGTGGTGGGTTCAGATGCCAATGGACTGGGGGGAGACTGGGGGATGGGGGCACTCTCAAATATCAAAAAACAAATGCCTGTGTCCCGTCCCCGAATCTGACTATAAACATTTTGACATATAATACATTTAGCTACATTTAACGCATTAATGCAGTTAACTGACGAGTGGCGTGACAGGTTTCTACCAGGAAGAACTCATTCGTGTATCAGAGACGGAAATCCCAGGCGTGCAGAGAATGATGTGCTGAGTAGATCTAACTTCCCATTATCCGGGCTATCGTGCTGGAATGACGTGCCATGCCATTATCACTGCAGCTGGGGGCTTACGTGCACTGTCCCAGCTTAGCAGTTTAGCAGCTTGCTCTGTGCCAGTGCCTGGTTACTGACAGCCCGGCTAAGATCTTACAACCACCTGGTCTGGCCCAGTCAATCACTGCACCTCCTACCCATGATCCCCCACTGTCAGTAAGCGGTTGGGCTGCAGCACCAAACTTTTGCCAACTCAAACGTTTCAACGCTAAAATATCATCAAATCATAACGGTAACATCTGAGCTCCTTTCGGCAGCCTCAAACTGGCCCCTAGCGCCTCTCGAGGCAGGCCCCTTTCCAGGGCTTCCAGTGTGACCACGGTCCTGCTTTGCGGTGCCAGCTAGTCTACTGCCAGCTGCCCACAGCGACCACTGGCCAAAACTGGGTGTGGAAAATATCCAGGCAGTGATTCTGCTTCCCGTTGGTTGTGTGAGGTGCACCGCTGAACCACCCACGTGGAAACAGAAAAAATGTAACTTGTGTGTATTTATAAGCCCGTACTTATTTAATGATTTTAAATCCGCATGTTATATGTTAGTTAATATCATAGCCTTGTGGTCTGTTCTGCATTCTTCAGACAATAATGCGCAGGGTTTAATGATTTTAAGTTGCAGTTTGGGCTGGACAGTAACTGACTTTGTGTGGATGTCTCATGTCACTCAGCTTAATCCTCTACATTTTTATTACTAAAAATGGGCAAATCTTTGTTGTATCCTTTTTTTAAAAAAACATAGGGAAGAAAAGCTTGAAGCTTCTCCCCCAAAGGTATTCACAAGCAGGTCAGACCACTGTAAGACCACCGTAAGACCACCTCACCTGAATTTAAGCCATCTGGCTTTTTGGCATCTTGCAGACTGGCTCTTTTGAGCGTGTGCAGGAAAAAAAGAAAATCATGAGTGAGGAAAACTGTTCAGATGCCGCACTGCGATTTCCGAGGCTTCCAAAAAACACAGATTTACTCATTAACATATAAAAATACTGTACGAAATGAAATAGATAGATATATATATTAGAATCTGTTAGGCATTTCTGTTTGAATAGAAGGCTAAAGTTACACAGGAAAATAAAATATAAGCTTAAAATCAAACAATGCCACAAATTATTAAAAAAAAAATAAACAAAAAAATCTGCACCTTACCATTGTGTAAGTAATAGAAAAGAGAAACTCTACAATTTTCTTTTTGTTTGTTTTAATCTTCTGGTCATGCAATACTTTGCACAATTAATACTGCCAGCAGAAGGGGAGGATCTTATATCTCTCCTATTTGCACTTCTTGGTTCATCTTCCTTCTTGGGATTTTCGGAGGCTGGGTCTTGGCCAGCAGGTGGCAGCGTGTCCCTCTGCACGCAGACAGTCCTGGACGCTCCCACGTTTCTGGGAGTAACGGTCGAAAAACGTTTATGTACATGAAGCCTGCCTGAACTGATTTTTTTTCCCTTTCCATCTTCTGTGCATGTTGGGTGCCTAGCAAAGTAATTTTTAATGCTGTGTTACTATTTATTAATGGTAGGCAGCCACCAGACCCTGAACATGCAGGTCTAAGAGGACACTGTGCCAAAGAATATGTTCTATATTACACTGTGGAGACAGACTGCGTTGGACCGCTTTTGTGTAAGGTTCTGATCCTGGTCCTGGTGGGAGATGCAGGAATAGGGTCAGCCAGCTGTGCAGTGTGGGTAAGACGTTCGACAGCATGTGGGTTTGGCTCAAAAAAGAAAAAGGGGCCCGCAGGCCCGGTTGAGAGGAGGTGGTCCAGGGAACCGCTTCCCTCAACACGGAGCATCACTGAGATGATGGGAGGGGGCCAGCATGGGAGGAAGGCGGTGCATGTTTGTTTGGATCACCATAGTCAACTCCCCACCAGGCCTCTAGTTGGCGACCATGGGACACTTAATGGCTGATGGGTGTCCGAAGGTTAGATGGGGCTGACAGCCACTATAGATTTGAAGGCTTTCCTCACTTTGACCCTTTCGGACAATGTTGATGAGTGTTTCTATTTTTGTTTTTAAGTCATACGCCCTTAGAAGGGAAGAAATGTCCTATATTACAACCACTGTAGTCCATAATACATATATATTTTTCCATATATATTTTGTTATACTCTTGTTGGCTCGCTTCCTCCATCGCTCTGCCCCCTTGTAGGTGGCGCTACATGCACCCCGCGCAGCCACACTCGGCTGGCTTCTCCACCTCCTCAGTGAAAGAGCTGCCGTCACTGCACTCGAAGGCGTATCTCCTGCGCTTCAGCCGGCGGGGGGCACAACAGGCACCGGCGCGACACCCACCCCGGCATTCCACCCAGGAGAGGGAGCGCGTGGTCTGGCAGATGGCGTAGCCACGCTGCACCTGGTGGAAGTCCCTCACGGGCTCCCCGCGGCACTCCGACACTGGTGGAGGAGACATGGGGTCACCCACAACCAACACCAAAGCCTCACTATAGCTTGTCAACAGCAGCCCCAACTGGGATTTAACCTGATAAGCTTCTGGTATCTGGTGTCACCTCACCTGTGTCGCACAGTTCGCCGCTGTAGCCCGCCTCGCAGTGGCAGTACGCCTGCCCAGCGTCGGAGATCTGGCATCGGCCATGTGCGCACCGCAGGTCCCGGCAGGGGTTGAACAGCTCCCCCTGCTGGTTGCACAGGGCACCGCGGTAGCCCTCCTGGCACTCACAGCGATAGGTTTGCTCGTCCATGGGGATGCATGTCCCATGGACACACCTGTGGGAGGGGGGGGGGGGGGGGTCAGAACAGTTAATATGCACATCACAGGCGTGTGGCCCTGACAATTACCCTACCTGGTGTTATGGCCAGGCCTCAGGACAAAAGCACATCCCATCAACCACTACACTTGGTCCCTATCCTAGGACTTCCCCCCTGGGCCCTAGTTGTTGCCCACCGAGACAGTCGGCACAGAAAGGTTCAGGGTATATTATTTACAGGCTACAAACCCCCAGTAGGGGTACAGATACACGCGGTGGCTGCTATTCCTTAACTTTTCTCTTTAAATACCATAATTAACGATTCGCAGGGCACTTTTTTTGACTGATATTGCCGGGTGACTGCAAATCAGGTGAGCAACTCATCTGGATGTGGATGATTGCCCACAACTTGCCAGTGGCCGATTAAAGACTTTCAAACACAAATCTGTTGCCCAGTATCAATGGGATAGTGCCCAGCAGCACTGCCCAAAAATTTGCCTCTCTCCACTATGCCAAAAGTTATTTTACCATTTTAAGCAACACTGCTGTGTCCCCCCCCCCAAGGCAAGGCACTCACTTGCTGCCCTGACAGGGGTTTATGGCGGGTGTGTCGCAGTGAGGCCCGCTCCAGCCGGGTCTGCAGTGGCACACAGGCCCGGTGGCACCATCGGGCTGGCAGATGCCGTGCAGGCAGTACAGCTTGCGGCATGGTTCACAGCCGGGCAGCACGCCCGGCTTCATCTCCGTCTTGGTGAAGTCCTGCAACTCGTTGTTGATGTAGAGGCTGCGGATACAGCCTTGGAAGCTGGAGCCGTTCTGCAGCTGCCAGAGGCGGAAGGCAGCAGAGTGCACGTCCATGGGCATGCCTGTGGGGGGCGCCAGAGAGCCATTTGAGCAGGGGGGCTAACTTGGGGGTAACAAAGAATCTCAGATACTAGTGACATGGCCAAAAATTTGTACATCACAATATTTTCGGCATGTTTAAGTTGCACTGCGTGTGAGTATTTGCAATTATTGCCGCGCTGTAAGAACATTTACTTGTATTTGTGTTTAATTTGTGTTTACATGTCCTTCCGGCCCCTAACAGAGTATAGTATGACTGACTGCTGTGTGTATGACAATAAATACTCTTGAATCTAATAATAGTCCACAGGTACAGAAACGTCACACACTACCATGCAGCTTGGGGTGTTTCTGGTAGATTCCACCAATAACAATGGCACTCTGTGACAAGCGGGGTTCAAAAAGTCACGGAGAAGGATGTGGGGGAGTCACTGCTGTCCTCCATGGAGAGGGCAGATTCAGCAGCGCTTAATTCTTTACATGGATCGGCCTAGTTCCTTAAAGTGGCGTTTTCTACATTTGTTTTGACAACGACCCGTCTTTTGTCATGGAGGGGTTGTCATGGAGAAACGCATCAGGAATTGATCCTGGCAGCACCCGGGGCCACTATGATAATGGCAAGAGCGGGAGGCCGCTCCGCTCCTCCGCCGCGTTACTCCACAACGTCGCTGCGCCCGCTTCCCAGCTCGGCCCGTGTCTTACTCTAATGGAACCATGGTGGGAGCCCGTCAGATTCCCAGCAGCAGATCTGCTGTTTAACACAGAACTGGCCCAGCATTGCTGGATTATTAGATTGCTGGTTACTATAACCGACTGGATGAAAACACAATGGTAAGTGAAAGGACAGGAAAACTGGGCAGTTAAGGATGAAGGACTGGACTGCTAATCAGAACACTGCCAGGTTATGTCACTTCCTGAGTGGTCAAATCCATAATGACACAATAATTACAGCAGGGGGCTGGCTTCTCTGATTGGCTGGACCCCTGACACAAATGCATGAGTGGAGGTATGTATGGGCAGTCCACCTACCCCCTACATATAGCGGGGCGTCTCTGTTGAGGGAGCGGACTGCCCCCAGACTGTCCATGGTGGTGGGGAGGCCGCCGTCAATGGACAGGTTCACCATCTGGTCGAAGGTGACCAACTCCACCGTGTGGAACTGGCCGTCGTTGATGGTCTCGGTGCTGGAGGAGGAAGGAGCGATGGAGAAACACCGTTGATGGAAGACTGGACGTGGCTGGCTGGGTTCTGCCCAGTGGTGCGGTGCCCTCGAGTTGCTGACCTGTAGATGGCATGACCGGGCTGGCTCCCCGGGTCATAGCTGACCTTCACGTGACCTTGGTGCAGCTCCACAGCGATGTGGTCATTGTCTCCGTTGTAGAGCAGAATGCCATTGTCTTCGGCTGTGGACACCGGTCTCACATGGGGGGGGGGGGGGGGGGAGTGGGTGTGGGGGGGGTGTTGGGGTTGTGGGGGTGGGGGGTGGGGAGGGG
>JABFDZ020000045.1:3568631-3582699 GCA_019775955.2 Pollimyrus isidori | reverse complement strand
CCCCGCCCCCCCCCCCCCCCCCCCCCCCCGCCCCCCCCCCCCCCCCCCCCCGGAGTGCGGGTGGGTTAGGTGATGTATGGGGTATGGGGGTGGTGAGTGGCTAAGCGAGCGCTGTGCACATGACTGGAAGGTCGTCGGTTCAAGCCCCAGTCCCAAACGACCAGTCGCATGTCTGTGAGCCCATGAGTGAGGGTCTTTATCACCAGCTCGAGGGGTGCTGCACGTTGGCCAACTCTGCACTGTGATGCCTGAACTATGAAGATGGGGTCAGTAGAGAGACAAATTTCTATGTACCTGACCCTGTGCAATGACTAATAATTATACATTTTGGGGACATTTTTTCAGAACTCAATTTTATCAAAATCTGTGATTGCAATAAAGAAACTAAAAATGCCAGACGTCTTGTATTTAGTTTGATTACGTTTGGCCAAGGTTAGGGCTGGTGGGGGTGAGGTACTGGGTTGGGCTTAGGGGTATTATTGTTGGGACTGTGGCTTTTGGCCATAGAAAGGACAGCAGAGCCCCCACAAAAATATAATTAGGAACTGGTGTGTGTGGTGCTGAAACACTCGCTGTGTTCCGGACACATTCAGTTTGTTTGCATTTATGTATATCTGTTATTCCTCCGCACTCAGCCCCTACCAGCCTTTTGCCCAGAAGGACTCCGCAGTGCAGTAAGCACATCTGAGAAACAATTAATGTTAACAAGCTCCTCGCAGGTATAGCAGCAATTAGTGATTTAAATTTCCAAGTTGCTGTTGACTTGGAAATATAGCCAGAAGGGAAGAGAGGAAGTATATCTTCTGTGCTCCACAGAGTCTGAGAGTGTCAGTATCTGCCTCTGCCAACAGTTATATCACCTGCAGTTCAGGGTAGGTCATCCCTCTAAAGATAAGCAGGTTTGGGCCTGGCCAGTACTTGGATGGGAGACCAACTTAGAAAGCTGGGTCGCTGCTGGAAGAGGTGTTGGTGCAACCTACAGGTTGGTGTGTGGATCCAGTGCAGTGATGGGGATGCTATACTGTAAAAAAAAATGGCACTGTTGTGTATGGATGGATGTGTGTACCTCTCGCTGCACTAACGGTGCCACGTGTATGGATGTGGGTGTGTATACAGACACACATCCAAGACATTGGGGTACCACCCCTACTTTTTTAGAAGATGTCCAGGGATTTTTTTTTTTTTATGATCTCACAGAGTCAGGACCCCACTTTTATGGTTCATCCAAGGGACGGCACCATTTTTACAGCACAGCATCCTCATCACTGCACTGGATCCACACACCAACCTGTAGGTTGCATCAACACCTCTTCCAGCAGTGACCCAGTTTGGATGGGTGTATATATATATATGTGTGTGTGTGTATATGTCTGTGTGGTGGGGTGTATGTATGTTGGGATTGGAATGTGTGTCTCTGTCTGTCTGTTGCTGTGGGTTTGTCTGTGTGTGTATGTGTGTATATGTGTGTTTTGATGTCCCCACCTGGAGTGTGATGTTGGCTTGTGGCCAGTTCTTCAGGTCACTCAGCAGCACGTACGAGTCCCTGTCCACGAAGTTTACGCTGACCAGCTTCTCACAGCGGGGGCCGCCAAATCCGGGAAGGCACTGGCAGAGCGCGCGAGCCGCCCGCTCCAGGCAGGGGGCGCCATTCTGGCAGTCCGCCAGCTCGCAGAGGGACAGTGGTGTAGCAGGAAGCTCACACAGTTGACCACTGAGGGACGGTGGACAGGGTCGTTTGAGGGTGGTATCTCCCCTCAGAAAATATATGCACTATAGAAACTCAGGGATGCTGTAAGTATCAGGCAGGAAATCGCCGACTGTGAGAATGTGTCTCTGTAGTTCATGGAGTAAATTAATACGTTTGCCTGCCTCTCACCTGTACCCCTCCTTACACAGGCAGGAGTATCCATTGATCTCATCCACACACTGCGCTCCATTTTGGCAGCGATGCTCAGCGCAGTCGTCATGGTTCACGCTGCAGTCGTCACCCACGTAGCCTGGGGAGCACACACACCTGCAGACACACACGCGCAGGAAGAGGGCCCGTGAATCGACAAAAATATGGGCATCCACTGACGTCGGTCCCAGTACAGAGCAACAGGGCATTGGAGTCTGAACTGCTACTCCTGGAAAGAGCAGCAGTGTTTAATTTTTAACAACAAAAAAAAACAAGCGTAAGGGTATATGAATTAATCATGCCGGTGGATAGTGTGCGTGAGAGTGTATGCATGTGGTTCAGGTATACATTACATTGTAGGGAGCAAATGTCTTTCGCAATGTATAAATATCTGTTATTTTCACATTGACAATTTTTTCAATTTTTGTTTGGTTACTTATGGCTAAGGTTACGGCTGGGTAGGAGTTAAGGGTGTCATATTGGAATTAGGGTTTTGCACACAGAAATGAATGGAGAGTCCTGGCGTTTGTGTGAGTGTGTGTGCGTGGACATGTTGTGGCTTTGGGGCAGCAGAGTCTCACCTGGGGCCGGTGGCTGTGATGAGGCAGGTGGACTGGTGCTGACAGGGGCTGCGGCCAGGGGCACACGGGTCCTCCAGCTCCTCACACATCTCACCTTGGGGTGGGGGGGCGGCGAGGGGAAGAGTGACGAGTCAGATTCACTTCACACGAACAGCCGAGATATGGGCAGGTACGGCTGATCACGCACGGCCGTGATTCAGTGCGACTCGGCATCAGGGCAGGAGTGTGTGTGCGTGCACCTGTCTGTGTGAAAGCACGGTGTCGCTTTAAATAAAGCGTTTTAAAAGTTAACAAACGAATGAATTAGTAAATCAGGTTTGTGTTTGCGTTGCGTTGCTGCTTTGCTCTCCCCCCCCCCCCCCACACACACAAAAAAACTCTGAACAAGCAGAGGACACGGTGCATGCTTTGGTGTAGACGCCCCCATACCTGTGTACAGGGGGCCACATACACAAGTGTAGTTATTCACTCCGTCCACGCAGGTGGCGCCGTTTTCACAGTCATGGTCCTCGCAGTCATCTACGTTGACCTCGCAGGTGGGGCCCTCGAACCCCTGTGGGCAGGAGCAGCTGGGGGGGGGGGGGGTGCTGGTTAGGTTCGCAGGCCTCTGTTAACCCCGCTCCCCCCGTGTTGCATTTCACATCTGAAGCTCACCTGAAGACCCCGCCCTCCTTCGCACCAGCCCGGCAGGTGCCCCCATTGGCACAGGGGTTGCTGGCACAGGCATTGGCTGCTGTCTCGCAGTCCCTGCCCTGATTGGACAGAGGGTAGTGGCTGGTTAATAAGGTGCTGCCACACGAGAAGCTGCTAAGCTAAAAGCCAATTAAAAGCTAACTGCCCCCTAGAGCATGCCATGTCGGACTGGCACCCACTTTGAATCCCGGCGCGCAGGTGCACCTATAACCGTCCACCAGGTCGCTCAGGCAGCCCGCTTGGTTCTGGCACGGGTTCGACAGGCACGGGTTGCATTTGGCCAGCACTGCAGGGTCCACCTCACCTGCAGAGTTATGATGCGAGAGACCCGTCCAATCACAACGCTTCACATCTCTCTCATGATAACCATAATCACCTGCGCGGCTTGCAATTATGTGAAATAACTTGGTGCAATATTAATGCTAAAATGTGCATTAATATAATATTAAAGTTCATTTGCAAAAATGAAAAGCAGTTATGGCTACAAATATGTCCTAACAATAGTGGTACAAAGCATCCACTTTCTGTATCGAAGGATAAAAACAGCTGAACTACCCCTGTCCTCCTATCATGGAGGAAACACAGCCCGGGGGGGCAGTTCCTGATACTACAATTGCTGCTTTCCTCTCGGAGGCCGCGATGTGGGCGAGCCCCCTTGTGCACGTGGGCGGGGCCCATCCCGGGCACCTTGGTCCTTTCGCCATTAGCGCTTAAAAAAGCGTCGGCTGGGTCCGACTGGAGGCAGCTGGCACAGAGCGGTGAGACTGCCATCTCCATCGTTACTGCACTGCTACCTAGTTTACGTAATTATCCCCCCCTCCCCCCCAACACACATACCATCACAGCAAGGTCTCCGTGACCTAAATGTTAGCAGCTTAAATTCGCGACTGTCTGCAAGGCGCAGTGTGCGGGTGTAAGAACAGACTAAATTAGCCATGGTCCCTGTGGCTCATCTTCCTTCTGTATCGCTCTCTCTCTCTCTCTCTCTTTCTCTCTCTCACCATCTCTCCGTCTCACACTTTTTCTGTTTTTCTCAAATTCAGCTGAATTTTGATTCAACAAGGTTAATATTGACATCACACACAGCGCAGCCAAAGTCTGACAACTGTATAAAAGTTTTTTCTCGTAACCTAAGATGAGCTGTTTCTCTGCTCCTTTTCTGTCTCTCTCTGTTCCCCCTCCCTCTCTGTCTCTTTTTGTCTCTGTCTGTCTCTCTCCCCCCGCCACTCTCTGCCCCCTCTCTCATTATCTCTTCCTCCCCCCTTTCCACCCCTCACTGCCCCTTTACCTGTCTCTCCCTCTCTTTCTCCTGCCCCCCTCCACCCCTCATTCACTCACTCCCCCATCTCTCCCTCTCACCCTCCATCCCCCCTTCACCCCTTGCTCATATTCTCTTTCCCTCCTCCCTCTTCATGCCTCCATCCCTCTCCCCCATCACTCCCTCTCTCCCTCCTTCCCTCTCCCTCTACCCCCCCTTCGCTCTGTTGCTCTCTTTCTCCAAACCCACCCCTCGCTCACCGTGGCACTCGAACTTCTGTGCTGGCGTGGTCAGCAGCAGTTTTCCCTCCATGCCCCGGGGCCCAACGCAGCGGGCGATACCCGGCTCCTTGTAGCCTGTCTTCACCCAGTCGGAGAGCCAGCGCAGGCGGCAGTCGCAGTGCAGGGGATTTGCCCCGATGGCCCTGTGGCAGAGGTGGGGCAGGGTTCATGGTGGGGGTCAGACGCCACACACATGCAAGTAGAGTGCGGGGTTTGTGCAGGGCCGCTGTAATCCCAGGTTTCTGCACTTTGAATGCCCCCGTAAGTTTATACTGCTCGTATTCACAGTTTATTCACTGCGCTGGTGCTTTTATCCAGTTATGACAGATGTAGCAAAATTACATCGCATTCACTACACCAACAATGGATATTGGCAAACATAGGCCTCATTGGCATATTCAGGCACAGGCTACATTCGCGCGAAAATAAAAAACGGGTGATCAGAAATTCAGGCTTGTTGCATAATTATATAAATTCATGTCATTTAAAGCCATTGCAAGTCGCCTTTGTGATGTAAAACAGTCACAATTATTTTCACAATGCAGCTTGATTGAGGAGTTTTTTCTGTTATTCTCCAGATCACCAGCAGGGGGCACCCTAGAACTTCCAATGAAGTACAATGACGTTACCAGTCTACAGGCAAGAGTTTAACTTAATCATTAATCCATCTTTCGACTGCTTATTTAGGCCTGAAGCCTGTCCCAGGTGGCAAAGGGCAGGGAACCTATGTGGTGCACCTGTTTAACTGAGCCATGTGGTTTAAATTTAAATTCAAATTAAGCATTACAAATGCATATTTACAATAATATAGCAGACATGTTCCAGTAGCTCGAGATCAACCAATCAGTGATAGATCAATTAAATCAAGTCATGTGATGAGAGTAAATTACATAAATTCTTGCACTGATACGGTAGAAATTTGGGTGCTTTATGATTCGCTGCATCTGGGAGCAGACTGCATCTGATAACTGCCTTATAGAGCTATTTGCATTCGCCTGCCCTGCTACAGAAAAGCGAGATAAAACCCTGGAACATTCCGGAGCATGTAAATCAGCCTGCGTGTCTGTGATGCAGATGAAGAGAAACAGCTGCTCTTTCCCGTGTATAAACCCGCTACCTGGAGGGCCTGTTTATGCACCCTCCTCTCCTAATTACCTAATTAGCTTAATCGTTTATACATTGTTCACTTTTTTGAGGGAGTTAATAAAGATTAGCTCTGCTCTTCCCTCTGTGAGGAGAGCGAAGTATTTAGGTGATGACAGGCTGTATGTCTAACCCACACACAGCTAACCGGAACAAATAGGTCAGGTTAGTGGAGTAGAATTGAGGCCAGCACACGCAACACTGCGCCCCAATAACGCAGTGACCGGCTGCACACCCCCCCAATCTGACTGCAGTATCCCTCCAAATCAATTCAGCTCCATCACTTGTAAAACACGACCTTGTGTCCTCAATCAATTCAGCGGCGTGTGTCTGACAACGAAGGGAGCAGAGTGACTGTCAGGCGTCTGCTGAGCACACACACACACACACACACACACACACAGTTCAGCTCCTATAGTCCTATTATTGTGGGGACTCTCCATAACCCTAACTCTAACCACACAGGGGTGCACATAACTTGTATGCAAGTATGCATTCACCTATAAGAAGCGCTGCTATGACAAGAAAATTATGTTGAGTTAGCATATAAAGATTAAAATACATTATATTTTGTTTTCATATCAGCGCAAATGAACATAAAATAAGTACGCATTCGTGCTTTTACAAACAATCGAACGAATCATTCTTAAAGGTGAATGGTACAGTCATGTGCACCCATGCATATACAAGACTTTTGGCTATTTTAGGTTTTTTATTGCAGTCACAGATTTTTATAAAATTGTCTCCACAAGGTCACGATAACAGGTTTTTATCACATTTGGTCCCCATATGAGCAGACACTAACAGACACAGACAAATAGACACACGCAGACGCCCGGCAGTGGTTTTTCAGCCAGGAAGTACATCCCCAGGAATCACTGGGACAGGAAACTGGAAAAGCGGCACTTACAGGTGAGAGAGAGCTGCCACGTCGCTGAAGATCCCATCTGGCAGCTCCGAGATGTCATTCCCGTGCAGGGACCTGGGAAGCAAGCACAGTGGGTTCAGACGCCGAGGGAGGGGGTCTATGAGATGGCCATCTCTCACACCAGGGGGGAGGCTCCGGTCTGTCCCACTGCAATGCGGGATCCAGCCGCGCGCCTGGTGGTTCTGGGTTTGAGGCCCAGCTGGGGGACTGCGGTGCTCATGAACAACAGACTGGACTTCATCCAGCATAAGCAATGAGTGACTTTTGAAATGTTTCGGCGACTCGGAAACAAAACAACGTTATTATTACCGTTGCTGTTGTTGATGATGTTTTTGTTGTTGTATTTAGGGAGCAGAGATTCAAACTGTAGTGTCTCAGTATAAACAACATTCCGCTCTGAAGCAGTAAAATACCCCCCCCATTTGACACGCATGCTTTGAAGGATGTGACAGACCCCAGTCAAGGTCAGACGGCACGGCAGCCGGGGTTTATCAGCCCCCATGGCTTCGTCTCAGCGGCAGAGAATTCCGGCTCGGGTTTAAATCACTGAACCAGGAGGAAATGATGCCTTAACCCCCCGCGCCCAGAATGACTGTGGAGCCACACTGAAAGGAGAGCCTACTGTCCCAGATCCCAGTGTGCTCCCCCCAACCCCGTTAACACACAGTTTGAATGCTGTGCACTTCTACTCCCCAAAAGGCCAATTAGCAGCTTATGAATATCAAAATGGAAACCACATCCACTGCTGCCCCCACGCCATGAAAGTGGCGTAGGCCTCGCCTCATTTCGCACCTGGACGCGGTCTCTGCTCAATGCCCCTCTCGGCGCGCCAAGGCCACTGACTTTGAACCCTGGGGCCCCCACAGCTTGAAAGCCAGGCCAATAAAGTGTCTATCCCGAGACTGTCCACCCCCCCCAGCAGCAGGGGGTGGGGCTGGTTTTTTATGGGGGCCACAGGCATAGCTCATCTGGACTGGGGGGGGCAGGAAGATGGTGCTGAGCTATGGCGACAGAGCCTGGCTGGGGGGCGGATGGATCTCATTACCCTTGCTGACCATGGCTAACGCACCCAAAGTACAAAGAAAGACAGAGAAGTGCTTCAGGAGTGACGGAGGACCCCGAACCCGAGGACAGCCCCCATCTGATCGAGCCCCCCCTCGCCAGATGGCTGGCCTCCATCACTTTGCCAACAGGGGGGAGTCGAGCGCGGTGGGGGGGTGGGGGGCGGTTCTGCTCTCAGACTGAATGCTTTACACCAGTCAGCCCCAGACCCACAGGACGGCACGTTCCATCCTCTCATTTGGGCGGCTGTTCTGGCCCAAAGCTGCCAGTCAGGGTGTGTGCCCCCATCAGAGCACGAGGGCCCCCGGAAACACCCACTATCCCTCCAGAAAAATACTGAAAAGAGGGAATTCTTACAGCAGCCTCAGGGAGCGCAGTCCACTAAAAGCCAGGGGCGGGATGCAGCGCAGGGCGTTGTAACTCAGGATCCTGCCGACACAAAGAAGCGTGTGGTTACTCAGCACAAAGGTACAACAGGATTACCCCTCGGGGGTCTGAACCGACAACCTTTTCTAGGTGAAGTCAAAACAGTTAGCTGCTAATGGCTGAGAAAGTGCTCTTGGCTTGCGCTGTGCTGGCTCCCAGGAGCTGCATCTGCCTTTACACTGAACAGTGACACCGCAGGCTGGCAGACACAGCAGGGGAAAAGCCGCACGGCGTGATGGGCAGGCTTACAGCGTGGTCAGCTGACTCATATTGGCGAATGAGGAGTTGGACAATGAGCTGATTCTGTTGTTGCTCAGGTCTCTGAAAAACAAGGAGGGATAATGGTCACATGCTTGCTGTGCTGTCAGATATTCCCGCAAATAGACTGAAATCTGAAAAACAGCTAAATTTGCTCTTTTTTTTGGCAAAAATAATGTGGCTGTGTGTTTTGGTGGTTTGTGTATGTGTGTGTGTGTGTGTGTGTGTGCGTGTGTGTGTGTGTGCGTGTGTGTGTGTGTGTGTATGTATGTGTGTGTGTGTGTATGTATGTGTGTGTGTGTGTGCGTGTGTGTGTGTATGTATGTGTGTGTGTGTGTGTGCGTGTGTGTGTGTGTATGTATGTGTGTGTGTGTGTGCGCGTGTGTGTTGCGGACCAGGAGCCTCAGACTCACACGAGCTGCAGGTGTTTGAAGGCAGACAGCTCCTTCGGCACCATGGTCAGCTGGTTTCCATCCAGATACCTGTGGACATGGAGTGAAGGTCTCTATGCGGCTCTCCTCTCCATCCAGGCACAGTATTCAGCTAAACCAATGCCCATAAACACAGCGGGGAAACCAATGTACAAACTGAGAAAACACGTTTTTCGGGCAAACCAGTCCCCTTAACCACCCTAAATCAGTCTCTACAGTACATGTGCATAGTGCGATGGATCCTGGGTCCAGCTTGAATCTGGTTTTGCAGCCACCGCCATTTGCTCCCTGCTCTTCATCGTGCACCGTGTTTGGTTCAGAAGGAGTGATGTCACAAAGCTAGTCCCCGCCCACGGCCATGCTGGCTCCACCCCCAGGGTGCACACTCACAGCTCAGTGATGTTGCGGGGGACTCCCCTGGGCAGACTCTGCAGGTGCTTATTGCTGCAGCGCACCACGGTGTCCAGGCAGGTGCACTCACTGGGGCACTGGGGGCGGGGCACGCAGCCAGCCTCCTCCTGACCTGGGGGGGGGGGGGGGGGGCCAGGCCCACAAAATGTGTTAAACCCAACCACAAAAACCACCCCCCCCCGGACCCACCCCCGGGGGGAACCCACCCCCACAACCCCCCGCAAGTGGGGCCCCCCCACGCCCGCCCGGGGGGGCGGCGCGGGCCCCCCCCCCCCCCCCCCCCCCCCCCGGCCGGGGGGGGGGCGGGCCCCAGCAGGGCCACATCATGTCTGTAAGCGCAACACAGAAACCCACCCCCCCCTGTCCCACGCCGCTGGGTGACGCTCACCCTCCTCGCAGCGGAAGTCGGGCAGCGCCACGTCCTGCAGCGGAATCTCCTTGAGAAACGCAGGCCGCTGGCACCGGGGGTTCCCTGTCACGATTTTGCGACTGCGCAGCCAGTCACCCAGCCAGACCAGTCGGCAGTCGCAGTTGAAGGCGTTGGCCAGCAGGTTTCTGCTCGGGTGGGGCAAAGAAGGAAGAGCTCACGTGACCAACTAACCTCCAAACATGTCACACTGACATCAAGCCTCAAACAATGCTGAGTACTCAGGAACTTGTCCGCCTGTGTTCAGGGCCTGTTTTGGGAAGGCGCCCAATGTATAAATAAACTGTATCTGAAGCGGGTGGCATGAAGTGCAGCTAGCTGTGACCACGACCAATCTTTCTTGTTCAAACTGATGTTTTTGTTCTTGTTGACTTTGAAGGCACAACAGGCGTCTCTGTCGGGTATATAGATGCCCAAGACGGGAGGGAAAATGGCAGCGTGGAAATTCCTGTGTGCAACTCAGAAACGGGGGGGGGGATGTAACAGGATTCTGGGAAAAAAATGGATGGGGCCTGGAAGGCGACAGACTGTTCTGGGTTTGGCTGCAGACTGAGTCGCCAAAGTATGGATTTCTTCAGAAAACGGAGAAAGCAGAGCAGGGGAGAAGAGCGAGAAAGAACGGGAGAGAGAGGGTGGGAAAGAGAGAAAGGGAGAGAGTGGAGTGCAGACTGTAAAGGTGGAAACTGGGGCCCAGTTCCCCCAGCTCTGCAGTGACAGCGAGGGTTGCAGATGTGAGGCCGACGAGGGACACACTCCCGTACAGCGTGGAGAGGCTCTGCAGCGTGTCGAAGGCCCCCGGCGAGATGGTGGTCAGCTGGTTGTCATACAGCGACAGCAGGCGGACGTTGTGCAGGCCCGTGAAGCTGTCATTGTGGATGCAGCTGATGCGGTTGTTCCGGAGCATTCTGCAACGCAGACAGCGACGCCCTGTTCAGAATCCCCTCTTCTGACATCTCGTTTGGGAAGTGACACAATACGAGGGAGCCCGCCCCCAACCGGGAGCGGACCACCCTGGCCCTGGGCACACAGCGTTCTCCATTCCTGCATGTAATCTGTTACTCAGCCACTTGACTCGTGTAGCCTGGCAGTGACTCGGCACTAACAGTGTAATTGTCATCAGGGCTGATGCTTTCTAACCCCCCCCGGATTCTGTATACTTGGCCCATGCCACCCCCGCATTTGCTCATGACTAAATGCAGTTAGTGCTGCTGACTTTTCCTTCTATGGCTGCAGCTTAAGAGCAAGGATCCCACTTCTACCTTTTAGCTGGACTCAATCTAGAGCCTTTTTTGAAGAGCGGTGATTGAAGCCATACACGGTGGTGGGGCCTGTAAGCAGACTGTACAGCCAGGGCATGCACTCAGCTCATGGGAGTTTTACTCACACAAAAATGTTCTGCGAGATAACCAATGATATTGCAGAAGAGATGGATCCAAACAACTAGAGGAAGCACGACCAACAAATCAGATTTTGGTTCCATCTCTTCTACAATCTGATTGGTTATCTCTTTGAACCACTCATTTTTCCTTCTACCCTGAGAACATTTTTGTGCAAGTAAAACTCCCACAAGCATGAACTCATGGCGCACGCATTCCATGCCTCTGCAAATTTCCCTGTATTAATATCTTATAATGCCAGTAACTGCAGAAGTCGACTTTCATATTGCAAATAACGATTCTGCGGTTTGAAGTGCGAGACACAGGCACACCGAGTCACACGGGAGTGAAGGAAATGGGTGGGACTTACAGCATGCGCAAGCCGTCCAGGCCACGGAACATGCCACCGCGCACCGAATCCATCTGATTGGCGGTCAGGTGCAGCTCGACCACGGACCCTGTGCCCTCGAAGGCTCCATCCTCGATCTCCGAGATCTTATTGTTGCTGAGGTTGCTGTGAGGGCCGGGATTTCATGAGGGGGAGAGGAAGTTCATACCAAGAACAAGAATAAATGGTGATGTCTGCCGGTGGTCCAGTCGCCCAACAGCTTAGGTAAGTTCCCAGAAAGCCTTGAAGCTGAGCCCTTAAAACTTACATTTTCTTGAGTTGGGAGAGAGACTTGAAGACGCCGGTGGCCTCCAGCACTGAGATCTCATTGTTGTTTAGACGCCTTACGCAGCAGAAACAAACACAAGATCAATGGAGGCGCACGGAGTGAAGCAGGACACCAACAGAACCGTCTCCATGCGCCGTCGGCTGCGTCGCCCAAGGGCGCCTTTTCCTGCTGATACATCACTTTCCGCTGCGGTCTCTCATGGCAACGTGTCCCATACATGAATAAGCAACTGTGTGGAGCCTGACCCCACGGCCCGAAGAGTGCAGAAAGACATTTCATTGGGTTTTTTTCTCCTCTGCTCACTCAACGCAAGCTTTTGCACACCCTTTAGAAACTTCTGAAGGAACATTAAAAAAATCTCCAATTATTAGACCCTGCCTACACAAATAACGTCCAGGAGACGAAACCTCACAACTGGGGATCGTGTTCGCTCGGTTGGACAAACACTAATGTGTCCTGACCACAAATCCCCATGCTGTCGTTCCATAAGCACGACCAGCTGATGATCGCTGTGCTCCTGTTTTTCTGAGTGGGTTGTGATGGGAAGGATGAGTGTGTGTGTGTGTGCGTGGGGGTGTGCAGGATGGACGGGGGTCGGTGAGGGCCTCACAGCTCAGTGGTAGAGGTGGGAATGTGCTCTGGGATTTTGGTGAGCCGCAGGTTGGAGCAGTCGACCACGCCGGCTTCACACCGGCACTTGGGTGGACACACAGGGTCACTGTTGCACTCGGTGTTGAGGCGAGTGTCTTCCGAACCTGCAAGAGAAGCGGCCTCATCGTCAGCCATCAGGCACGGCCATATTCTGATCATCCCGCTTGCCACCAGAATCGTAATCATCACCAGCACTGATATCAGCGCCCTCTTCCTCATCATCCTCATAATCATCATCACCAGTTTCATTACAATTAGCTTCATCATCACTGCGATCCTCTTGATAGTTATCTTTCTGATCTTAATCACCAACATCATGGCTGCTGTGCTCATTATAACCACTCGCTGCCATTTCATCTTCATCAGTGTCACCATGTGGTCTTCACTGATATCCTAAACATCATCATATCCATCAGCGTCGTCATCATCGGCAGGCTAGACGACTTTCGTCCTTGGTGTCTCTGACCCCCCCCCGACCCAACCAGACCACAATGCCCTGGTTCATAAATGTCCAGAGGAGCAACAGGAGATTACAGCTGTAAAAGGGAGATACGGTGTTATTGTGGCACGGAAGAGGCTGTTTGTGAGGGTTAGTGGGTGGGTTGGTGGGGGGAGTGAGCCGTGGAAAATTTAGAGTGAAAAGCAAACAGCGGAGTGGATTGACAGATGAATCCATGGATTTTAAGCACGTTGGCTAAGCTGACAGTCCTGGAGTGAGGGTGATAGGATTTTTCAGCAGGGAACCAGACTGTTCTGTGGATATCCCTGACGAGGATGGGGGGCTGGGATGGAGACAGAGGGGGGTGTGAGAGAAAGACATGATGGAGAGCAGCCTGTTGGCCTGCCCCTACAGAGGAGCGTTTCAGGAGATGCCTGGCTTCCTTCAATCCATTCATTTTTCCTAACTGAATCCAAGAATAGGCGTCATGTTCCTCAGCCCGTCAACGTAGCCATTTAACATGCAGTCAGTCATGCAAAGGCCGAGTGGTGACGTCTCCCACATGTGGTGCATTCGTGTTGTGAGACGGACTCCATGCTTTTCTTAAGCAGCTCTCTGGTCTGCAGCTGTTATGATGCTCTTACCGCCATGAACCCCCCCCACTCCCAATCCCCCCACCCCACGTAACCTGCAGGGAAGAAAAGATGCCCTGGTGGTTGCCCCGGCAACCTCACTGGTTTCTGTAGCAACTCACCCATCTAGCCCAAGGAGTGACGGTACCAAGATACTCCTGGGGGAACATTTCTCGCTGGCCCAAAAAAAAGGAGGCCACCCTGTCTTTGTGTTACACCTAGTAAACTATTTTTCGCCGAGCAGTGGAGACATTTCAGCTTTTTTTTCCTTTGCCCCAAATTATCCATAATGACCGGAACTTGTCCTCGCCCCTCATTGGCTGCTTCACTTAGCTTGACAGGTGGAGAGTCCAATCAGAAGCATTTGTTTTTGCTCTCCATGGTGATGGAGCTTTCTGGCCGGACACCATTTGCTCACTGCTCTCCTCACTAGTGTTGCTTCAGGGCAGCGCAGCATTAGTATTGGGTGGGGGTGCATGTGGTGGGGGTGGGGGTGG
>JABFDZ020000045.1:3526754-3537020 GCA_019775955.2 Pollimyrus isidori | reverse complement strand
CGGCCAGCCAAAACCACCCCACACCTCCAGCCTATTGGCAACCGCCTTACTTTCATAAAAACGTCCAAAACAACCGTAATATTCCACCCCCCCCCCCCCCCCCAACTAAAAGCTCGTGGCCTGCTCCACATCCCCCACTCATTTTAAATCGACCTTCTGACACAGTTGAGGATCCAGAAATCTCACATTGGTGAAAGAGATCCACAGAGGTGGTTGGGGGGGGGGGGATTAGGGAGAAAACAGAATGGTGTCCCGTGCTTCATGGGTCACATGACCTCTGAACAGAAGCAGCATTTTGGAGCTGAGGGCTTAATTAAAAAAGGAGGAAGGAATGAATAACGGGTGGACAAGGAGGAGGAAGGGAAAACACGGAAAGGGACGAGCAAGGGGGACAAACCCATCTGGAATTCCATTGTCACCCCAGACTAATATTTGTTTTCCCTGGCTGCTCTCTGATTGGTTGCTTGTTAAAGGAAATGAGCGGATACTCAGAGCGTCTCCTAGCAACCCCCCCCCCTTCCCCCCACCCCGAGGTGCAAGGGTCGGGGTGATGGGGGAAGGAGGGGTTGGGGTTGAGGGGTTATGGAGGGCGGGGGTGAATTTATGGGGTATTTGAGACTCTTCTGAGTCTGTGAGTGTGTGTGTGTGTAAGTGTGAGACTGTCAAGACAATAAGGTCAGGGTGCGGGTCGCCATGGCGACCGGGTATCGGACAGGCCGTAACCCAGGAAATGAGCACCTCCACGACGACGCGGACTGGCGTATTGTCTGTGGCGTGCCCCACTAAATGCCTAATGGTTCAAGATCATTGCTATTCTCCTTAAAAAAGCAATTATAGACAAAGGACGCGGTTAATTGTTATACTTTCCGCTGATTTAAATGGTTGTCCTTTTATGCTTTTGCTTTGTTGAGAGGATATTCTGTGTCTCCTGCTAAAATCCATGTTTGCAACATTCTATTTGCCTCACTGGCACCTCACTTTGGAGAAAAGAATCTACTAAATAAAAATAAATGTAAATGTAATATGTGCTTCCAAACCTCACACTGGCCATGCTTACAATACCACTGCATTTCAGCAGCTGACCTTGGCTCACTGGGATCTCCAGATACCACCCTTATGAGCAGCTGAAACTGCAGCTTTCGGAATCCAGCTGCTCGCCCCCACAGATGTTTGGTGTCCATCGCCGTGGTAACCTGTTCACCTCGATTTACCTCGGTGGCTCGGGGAAAGTGCGCAGTACCGCGGCGTCCCCTAGCCGTGCTGGATTAGCCAGTGTGTGAACGGGCGGGTGGGGGCTAAGCTCGTAATGGGGGGAGAAGCCATAACGCACGTGCCCACCCCCCACTGCACCCCACTCCCTTGCCAAATTGCCCCCCCTCCACTCTCCTCCCCCGGCCCAAGATGGGGGGGGGGGGGGGATCTTTATCACAAAAGGAACCAGTTCTGCCCCATTAGCACTGAATTTTCCTTGAATTCTTTCTAGATCTTTCTGCAGTTGACCAGAGGAGCTTACATTAACCCTCTTTTAGAGATCCCTGCATAACTACATTATTTATATCTGTATCCCAACCATCATGTCCATGGTCCAGGTCATTAGCCTCTATTCTAAAGGCTTGTTTTGTTCATTTATTCCCTTCTTTCAGGCAAAAAAAAACTTGTTTAACAATTTTACAGCAGGGGCCCTGAGTTCAGGCTGACTGGCTATCAGGCACTTTCAGAGATGGGACAGGAGTGACCCCAGTATGGTGAACCTGGTGTGAAACCTTATCACGTTCCATTGGGTCTCCTCCCCAGACTGGACCACTCTGAGGTCAAAGGAAACATCAGGGAGCATGGGGGGGGGGGTGTTTCTCCCCTTCTGCTGCAGACAAGCTGACTCCCATCAAATGATGGTGTCACTGTGCTCTCCAAAAAGATTGACCATGCAGTGCAACACAAAAACTTCTCAGACTTTCAGAGGATTTCACGCCTTTCTCCTGTGGGAAGGTGTAGGAGGTTCAAGCAGCTCCACCATCACTTTGTGCCCTCGTATCCCAGCGCAAAGCCACGGCATTTTGTGAAAGTGGGCTGGGCAGCTTTGGAGGCCCAGAGAGCCTTATTGTGCTCCACTGAAATGTACTAATAAATCAGATCCATTCTGGCTTTGCAATAACAAAGCCACAGGTTACTATGATGTCAGTCAGTAAGCACTTCAGCCCAATTCTCATCAATTACCCTGTTCATGTTGGGTTAAACCAAGCAGGGATAGATGGTAATCTCTATTCCAAGCAACCATGCTACTATTGGCAGGTTTGATCTGTAAGCTTCGCGAGTCCCACTGGAAACGTTGGCGTTAAGCAAACAGATGGTGTAATTAATACCGGCACACAAATCCGACAAAAGACCTGGGATCAGCGCGCGAATAAACAGCGGTGGTGCTATCTCCACTGCTAGCCGCGATACACCGGGGCCTGTCGCTGCAGCCCCGACATTCCCGAAGACGGTGCCATGGCGATCGGCTGTGCCGTTTCTCCGCGCGCGCCTCGTTCCCCTGCCCGCTCAACCGCCATAATTTTCCACATTTACCGCGATAGCCCCGCAGCATTTCCAAAAACAGAGCCCTGCTTAAAACTCAGAAGGAAAAATCGATTCGGCTTCTCCGAGGGACAGATTTCCATAAGAATTAATATTTAAGCCCACACACCCATACATTGCTACCTCTTTCTTTTACAAACATTTCACTTGTACATCTATTCAGAGTAACGGCGGAGATACATTCTGGTCTGTCCAAGGCATTAAAACAGTCTCCTTCCCCAGGTATGCATGGGAATAGCTTGTTACAAAGCCTTCAGTCTTCTCATTGTGATCTCTCTTCCTATCTTGTAATTTTTTTTGTCCAATAAAAGGCAATGTGCTTGACTAGAAAATGGTCCTGTGCAGCCCCACCATTTGTGGATTCAAATAGATTATGTTGTTTTTTTATATCAACAAATAAAATTTATGTGCTTTCTTTTTTTGTCTGTCTCTAACCGCAAATTCTTCAAGAGGCACAGCGATAATTAAATGTGTGTACAGTTTGTGGAAGCTGGAAGCAAATGTTTCGCTTCTTGAGTGATTAATAAATCTTCAGAGTGCGATCGCTTAGCATTTCCAGAAAAACATATTTTCTCCAAGCCTGTGGCATGCTTTTAAGATGAATCCCAAACTAATTATGAATAATTATGAGGAAATTCCTTAGTCCTCCCAGCTTAATTACAAGTGTAAAAACATAAATGATGCATTAAGATTTTAATATGCTGTACCGTATCCAGTATGCTGAGCTCTGTAATTACAATCGCCAATAGCTGATCTCCATGAATACTTTCTGGATGATCGAGCTGACAGCCCAAGCCATGACAGAAGTGGTTTCGGCCAATCCTGCCCCCCAGCATGCAAATAAAAACACCCCCCCACCTCCCGCAGACCAAATCTGTTTGGTGCCCACCCGTAGACACTGTGAAAGTGTGGGGAGGTGAAATTCAAAAATACAGGCAATCATGTTGGGTCAGGGATAGAGTCGGGGCAGGTTCCGTCAGATCATTTCAGAGTTGGGTGATCTTACTGTAGCTAAGTGACCATACTTGGTTAAGTCAGACCAACTCAGAGTCTGGTGCCTCTTCCAAACCCAGTGCTGAGATCTCAGCTGGTCCTCCGACATCTTTCAGGCACAAAACTCAGTCGACATCTAACGGCACTAAATGTGTCCTAACATGCAGCATGACTGCATTGCGTAGAAGGCTAATGGCAAGACACACACGACCCGTTCTGGCTAAGACGACCGTCGCAGGCGTCGTGTGGGAGACTTGCAGTCGTGTCGGTATTACACGCTGAGTTCGGAATGTAATCTGCGATGGAAGGTACCACAAGGGCTCGACCCAGCTGGGCCAAAAATCCCGCCAGGCGTCAAGTATGTGTGAGACGCAGGTATAATAAGAATTACGGCATGGGAAAGAGGAGCACAGAGCTGGCTTTCATTGTGCATCTCCTTTTGTTCAAAGGCAAACACTTTTCAACTGCCGTGTGACGCTCCGTTCCCTAGGATGTGGGGAAAGGACGTTTTATTATTATTTTTTTTCATCCAAGCCGACGGGCCCCTGGTCCCAGGAGCACCTATGTCGCCCCTCTTCACAGCGAGTCACTTTGTCAGAGTTTATTACAAAATGCAAATGAGTCAGGCCCCCAAAAGCGGTGTGGCAGCTCTGAACACGCCCACACGCGAGCCCATCACCACTCCCAATTAAATATTCCATCACCGTGAATTATGAGATCAGCCGATGCCTCTGTCACGGCGTTAAATCCGAAACTCTAATTAAAATCCCACTTGTAATTACAGTGGGGGCCTGTTGTTTTTTTTTTTTTTCCTAGCACGCATTTAATCGGCTTTGCAGCGTCGCCAGGAGACTTTGTCACCGTGGCGATGTGCAACTCAGAGCGGTGCGGGCACTCAGACAGGATGGCCCAGTCCTCCTGAGTTTCAGTACGAGGACCCTGGTGCTCGGAGAGTGTCCGCAGCGCTGCCCGCCGAAGGAGAGAACAAGAGCGAGGCTGTCCAATGGGACAGTCATTTCAAAGGGAGCTTATGTTGAGGTTTTGTTTTTTTTTTCCCTATCAACCCCCCTGGTGTTCCCTCTGTATTTTTCCAGAATTTTTGGAGAGGACCCGAACAGAGTTTCTTTGGCACAATGGAGGGGTTCTGAAAAGCCACTCCAGGACCTCAGAGAGCCTGGACGGCTTGCCTTTATGATGGGGGTCCAAACCCGACTCACATCCCCACCACCTTCCCTGTTCCTCAGCTTTTCGTCTAGTTTGTGTAGCTAAAAAGGGACTGGGATGTCAGAACCGTGGAGCCCATAGTGGTGTGGGAGTCCTCGGTAGGGGAGGAGATGCCTATACTTCACCTCCCCCAGCCTGATGCCTCGCACTCTGACCCCTCAGTGGGGCTCTCGAACAGCCCAAAGAAGGAGCGGGGATGCCGTGGGCCGGGCCCATCCCCGCAGTGCCACCTTTATCAGGCCTGACCCCAACGGAACACCCAGGGGCCCCCGTCTCCCTGGTGATGAAGCGAGGCCCTGGCTGTTGCCTGGCGACGGCAATAACAATGGTCCCTGGGAACACCATATGCCTTGTGCAAAGGGCAGCTTTTTCACTTAGGCGAGGAGGGGGCAAGACGATGGCATGACACCATGGTGGGTGGGGATGGAGGGGGGGTCTGAGAAGGGTTTGCGAGAAAGAAAAAAAAAAAAAAAAAAAAAAAGACTCCCAGATTCACTTCCTGGGTTGTTTATCTCCGGCGGCAAACGTGGGGTCGTAGCAAATCGTGTGTCCTTCCTGTCTCTACCAGCTACTTATTCCCTCACCCCCCCAGACACCCACCCCGGCAGGGTACACAGAGGAACACAGCATCATTATCAGTTCTAATATAGCAACATTACCAAGAAAATGACCTGATTTTAAAAATACACAAAACTCTGAAGCTTATTTCAACTTCTCCTTCCGTTAGTAGCTCCTCCCAGAATTCACGCTCAATGCCCCTCAGTTAGTACGAAAATGTATTTACAGCGCTAATGGTTCCCATGATAATACTACAATAGTGTAAATGCTTTGGTAATAAAACTATAAATGCTGGCTTTGTCCAACAAGAAGATTTCCCTGAGTTTGCTCAAACTGAGATGGAGCAAAGGTTGAATATAAAAACCGTAAGAGCAAGAAAGTGGTCAGCGTTCCCTGATGGTCACAATTTTTTGTTTTGTTTTGTTTTAATAGATGAAACAAGCAAGTATTTAAAGATGGAAAGCCCCTCTGAGGGCGTCGATCTCCGCTTCACACCCCAAAAGAGGGTTTGACTGAACAACTGGCTTTTTGGAAGTTTCAAAACCGCCGAAAGCCAGCGGGGGAAACTGATGTTTTTTGCTGACATGAACATACTGCTCTCTTTTACACACGACCACCGTACCTTCAATATATATAAATATTTTTTTGAGTGTGTAGCTGAAGTGGAGAGATGATAGTTGCCCACAGGCGACACACACAAAAAGTGTTGCTTGTTTCCTTGGAAACCATCACAACGGAATGTCAGAAATGAGATGCATATGAGTGTTCTTGTGACTATGGGCAACCCTTTGTAGAGGCTTGACAGCTTGACAGGCAGAATAGTGCTTAAACAGCAATATCTCAAACTTAGGAGATTCAAGGGTACTGAGGAGACCTTGCCTGGTGATCAGCTGCCAGTCGTATATTTGAGGTTATGGTGGGGCTGGGGGGGGCATTTGCAAACAGTAAGGATACACTCCAGTCTTTAGCTGTGGTTCCATTACGGTTCTCGTGTGAAAGGTCTTTGTTTGCTGCCAGTGGAGCCTGTCTCCTTTCTTCTCTATGCTTCTCTTCTCTTCTTTTAGTGACTTTCCCAACTTGAACCTCCTTTAATCCACAGAAGTTTAACCTCCTTGCATCCAAAAATGGCCTTGAAGAATCCCGACCGAATGGCGACAGCACTATGTCAGCTCCAGGTTGGACGACGGACAGATGACTTCAGAGACAAGTGGAAACCATCACATAAAAGCTGCAGTGTAAGGAAGGACACACGTGAATGCTTTTTCTGGGTTCATACTGTCTTCAGAACGTGTTGGGTCAGCTGTGAGGAAAAAGGCTTCACAACCTGTCCACTGTGACAATAGCAGATCATGTTCAACTTTGACAGAATAAAAATATCCCGCAAAGCCATCAGCTATAAAAAGAGACGAGTAGAGGTCTCTAGAGTGGGATCATGTCACCACTACTCCCAAATTTAACACTAACCTGCATTAACATAGCCCCCTGCCATGTCACTGTCCTCATCAATTATAAAAACCATCACATACTGACTCTCTTGGGGGTTTAGCACTAGCCTAGAATTTCCTGCCAGCCAGTCCTTTAGCTATAGACCACAAGTATGCTAACTCTCCCACCTGCCCAGACTGGTGTACTATCCACGCCTACCTGGGAACTGGATACGATCCGCTCTGCCATGCACCAACCCACCTGCCCTCACCTTCTCAGTCTCAGTTGGTCTTTCATGAGCTCTTCTCTTTGTCTGTCTGCTCTTCAAATATTTAAAATGTCTCCACGGTGGCCATGAGAGGGGAGGCCCCTGGAATGTCATTTCAAGCCTGGCTGCATTCCCGCACTAATCCCTCTTCCAACAGGCCCGATTAAGGTATCAAGTGGCAGGCTGTATAATTGTGCGTCGCCTCGCTCTGGGGGGATTAAAAGCCCACAAATTGGAGGGGTTGGGGGGGTGGACTGTGGGTGGGAGGGGGGTGCCTTAATCACAGAGAGACTGAACGTGACATCCCTCCTGCACTTCCCTTGCGGTGGAATTGACATGGGTGTTTCCGGAATCGTTTCTCCCACCCTGCGAGGCCTGCCTCCGACCTCACACAGACCGGGGGTCCTGGCTGTGCAAGGGGAAACACGCCTGACGGATGATTGTAGCACAGGTATTCAAACCACAAACCATGAACTATCACGACAATGGCAAAGGTACAGTGTCAGATATGCATGAGAACCATCTGGAACCACCACAAAGGTTGCACACCACGAGTCATTCAATGCTGCGGAATTCAACTCATGCGCTTGTTTGTCTTTCACGAGTGCAGAGGTTTGTTAAGTAGATGAGTTAATCAAAACAGCCAAACTTTCAGCAACAACATTGTACCACCAAAAACCTCACTGGGTCCACAGGTGTACCAGCCAACAACCTCACTGGGTTGACAGTCATCACAACCAAAAATTTCACTGGGTCCACAGCTGTACCAGGCAATAAACCTCACTGGATCCACAGCTGTACCAGCCAACAACCTCACTGGGTCCACAGCTGTACCAGCCAACAACCTCACTGGGTTGACAGTCATCAAAACCAACAATTTCGCTGGGTGCACAGCTGTACCAAGCAATAAACCTCACTTGGTCCATAGCTGTACCAGCTAACAACCTCACTTGGTATACAGCTGTACCAGGCAACAACCTCACTGGGTCCACAGCGGTACCAGCTAACAACCTCACTTGGTATACAGCTGTACCAGCCAACAACCTCACTTGGTCCACAGCAGTACCAGCCAACAACCTCATAGGGTCCACATCTGTACCAGCCAACAACCTCACTTGGTCCACAACCGTACTAGTCAACATCCTTAAAATGATGTACTAGCTCTAGTCATAGAACAAAAAGCTCTAACTGTGGATGATGCTCTCACCTCTCCAGAAGCATGACGCCTGACAAGCAGGTATGGGTGATAGCTACCAGCACATCCATCATAGGTTTGGTTCAGGAGTGCAGTCATTAGGTTGTGCGTTTGCCTTCTCTGTGAAAGCACACCCACCCCACAAACACATTAATGCACACATAGAGAGAATTAAAACGACAGTCACTCTTATACTGACAAACAAACATTGACTGTAGAGCAAATATCTTCCTGATTGTTCACACATATTTAGTAAACATGCACTGAGTAGAGGGCACACCGGAAATAAGCAGAGAAGCCCACAAGATGCTGTGTGAATAGGGAGCGTATATCCAATGCTGATATTTCATTTAAACAGTCAGCGGAAACATACGCCACAGAGAGTGCACTGGAGCGGACTTTTCCATCAACAAAGTCCTGGAGGGGGGAACCTATCATGTCTTTGAGAGAAGGACACTTTGATGTCATGAAAATCAATGCCTCTCCATCATTTTTTTCACATTAAAAACTCCAATACAAGCCCATGCTTCCTCCAGACCCAATTACAAAGACCAGACCCCCCCCCCGAGGTCTCAGGCCGGGGGTTCCTCCCGGCACAGGCCGCTCTTCCCATCCGTTCACCCCCCCCCCCCCGCGCCACAGGTCGCTTTGAAATAGGCATCCTGCCGGCCATCCGCTTTGAAGTGCAAATTCAGGTGCCCTCATGCTCACAGGGGGGTAGATGAAATACAGCGATTTCAAAGCTCAGTGATGGGACCCCCTCAGTCCCTCTCGCTCTGCCCACCCTCCCGTCCCTTATCTGTGCACCTGCTCACTAACCCCCCCCTCCATCTCTCACAATTCTTTCAACGCAATCCAGAAAGTTCTATGTACTGCCAATTTTTTTTAAAGTCTCAAGGTGATGCCTGTGAAGACCAAAAACTTTCCAGCATCCATTTCCCACTCTGCTGCTTCCCTGGGTGTGAACTCAGTCTCTCATTGTTTTGTTTTCTCTCAAACACACACAGTCAGTCACACACACACACAAACACACACACAGAAACAAGAACCATAATGGCCAGACTACAGTTGAGTACAGACAGGCCAGGCACGACTTGCTGGGTAATACACCAGCGACTGTTCTGCCCCGAACGCGTTTATGTACTCGTTTCCCACGCGGTGCGCTGTTAGGTTCCTGAGGCCTTCATGATTACGTTACTTAACATATGCCCCGGGCTGCATCCCAGCATTCTCTGCCAAGTGGGCGCTCTGTCATCATGCGCCATTAGCGCCGTGCGGGGGCTTACCTACAGGCCGCGCTACCTTCTGTCGCTGACGGCAGTTTCTAGCAGAAACGCTTAAGCCATGGATACGGTGAGGTTCTCTTTTATGAGTCTGCTTGTATTTGCGTGTGTGGCGTATGTGGGCGGGTGAGGGAACAGACACGTAAAATGCAACTTCTCGCTGCTCATAGCTGCCACTAACAAAAGACAAAAGATGTATGTAATGCTCAGCACCCAGAAACTGATCTTCATCTGGTGGCAGATGCAGAAAGTTTCAACCACCCCACCCCTCCCCTCCCCCACCAAAAAATAACACTCCCACCACACAGCCTCGGCCCTGCTCCCATCTCCCACCGAGAGGATAATGAGATCGGAGCCCCACGGCTCAGCCACAGCCGGAGCAAGCGTGCTTCTGGGGCACGGTGCTGTCAGGGTGAAACAAGCCAGGCAGCGCGTTCAGCAGTCTGCCAGTGAAACGTGCGGGTCGCCATGTGTCGAGTGCTTGTAAACGAGTGCTGCCGTGTTCGAGATCCTGGATCCTAGCGGTGACAGACGTGGGTTGGGGGTGTGTATTCAGCGCTCTGTCATTCATAAACGGGGCCCACTGTCCATTCAGTGGCCTGCCAGTTCTGGCTTGTTCCGTCTCCATGTGTGCGAGTTTCACGTACACACATGCTGCTTAGGATTTAGACATGGTTTGGTGCGGGGGGGGGGGGCCCCCCGGCGGGGGGGGGGGGGGGGGGGGGGGGGGGGGGGGGGGGGGGGGG
>JABFDZ020000045.1:3479358-3500327 GCA_019775955.2 Pollimyrus isidori | reverse complement strand
TCGGACTGGTGACACGGGGACACCTCGGGGCGCTCAGCGAAGTCGGACTGGTGACACGGGGACACCTCGGGGCGCTCAGCGAAGTCGGACTGGTGACACGGGGACACCTCGGGGCGCTCCGCCTACTCCTAACAGTAATCACATTCAAAGAATGTGCATCCTGACAATAACTAGTTAATGGACCTTAAAGAACGATATCAATATTAGGTCCTATAAAAAGTGCCCGGTGAATAGGGGCTAGGAGTAAAATACGTTGTATAAAGTTTCTTGGTTCTCTACATGCAAAATCAAAGCCAAACAAGATATAGGGAATTTCCGTTCTCTTTGATACACCGCCATCTAGTGGCTGGACACTTCAACTACAACATCTAGGTGGTAAACAATGTATGATAGATGGATTTTAAATTACAACACAAACAAATGGAGCAGAGTAAAAACAAAAGAGTTTAATCCAAGACGAAAAAAATATTCATAATGCTACACTAAATTATACCATAGAAAAATAAAAGCACATGTGGACAGAATACAAGTCATCATTGTTTTTACAGCAGGTAAACAGAAACGGAATTAATTCCAAGTACCCTGCAATGCACGCGAGTGGTTTTGCCCCGTTCATGCCTTAGATTACAATAACAGAACCAAAACTTTTACCAGTGTCTCTCATCTCTATGGCAACCTTTCAAATAAAATTAATCACGCGGCAGTTTGGACAAAGGCTGATGAAAGAATAGATCTCCGAGGTTAATCACCAGGAAACTCCAAAGTGGGATAAATACAAAACAGAGATGAGTAATTAATAAAACAGAAAAAAACATTTAAAAGCCACCATAAAATTCTATTCACTGTACATCCAGTCAAAAAAAAAAAAAGAAGAAGACTCACAGGATGGCATGAGGAGTGTATAAAATCCACAGGGGTTTTAAGGTAACAGCTTATGATGGTTTGTAATAACAAAGCACAAATACTTCCCTCTTAAAAGGATGGATCTCAGTTAGGAGGACAACACATGCGATCATTTAAAGTTAAACACGGTTCACTTGCCTCACAGGCTGTTATGCGATATTTACAGCAAGGTGCCTCTTTAACACCCCAGAGTAATCAGACTTTTCTTGAATACGGGAAACAATTAAATGAGAAAGTACCATGGAGAGAAAAAAACTGCTGATGCATTACTGTCATAAAAAAATGTTTGACGGCTCCTGCTTGAAAATTCCCACAGAAATAATAGGCAACTCTGTAAGAATGACCCTACAACCAGTATTTATAACTTTCACAATCCATTCTTAGAGATAAACCACTTTTGATAATCCTTCTTTATGCAGATTTGGAAACTTGACCATTGTTTACACTCTGCTGGTTTTAATAATAATACTAATTACGTTTATAAAACATGTATATTTTCAAACCATGTGTAACACACAATTCTTCCAGCAATTAACCAGAAACAAAAAGCAGAATAGTTCTAACTGTTTTAACTCTGATAAAAATAATACTATGTCCACTAAACAAAAGGAAATAGACTTGCAGGACAGGGGAGATTTTGAATTGAAAATGTACGTTAAAATACTCCCATTGACTGTACAACAAATTAGCATTTCACCTGCAAGGACCTGTAAAAGGAGCCCATATAACATGCCTCGCCATCGATTCAGAGAAAATAAATATCACTTGCAGAACAAACTTCCATTTCATCAGTCACCAAGCCCATTTAAAAAAAACCTTTCTGCGTACTCAGACTGACCTTCTCAATAACTCCCCCGCCACCAAAACATCTAGTCTTTTCCCTCCAAAAACATCCACAACCTCACCTAAACCATCATACACACAAAAAAAGATTCTTCTGTTTTCTATATATGTGTTTTCAAGAAACACAACACCAAAAAAAGGTACAAAAAAAAAAAAAGGTAAACAAAGACGATGTCCTTGTGCGGGACGTCTCACCATTTCATAGATGCGGTCGTCCCTGGTAACAGTCAGCTTTGCAGGCAATGGAACCACTATTTTGACCTTGAGGGCATCAGACAGCCCATACGTCACAGTATAAACAATTACTTGAACAATTAAAAACAGCTTATGGAAATAAAAATGTAAAAAAACAGTCCCAGAGGAGGGTTAGAGGCCAGACTGATGAGGTTAAACATAGAAACAGTTTTAGACAGTAGAAGACAGATGCCAAAGGAATAGACACAATATCTATTTAAAAAATAACATCCCATAATATCAATTTAAGGAACATCCCAGAGGAATTCAGACTCATCCCAGGATGAAAGTGAACCTAGTAACGAGAAAGCATGTCCGTTAACTTGAAATCCTAAGCCATTATCATGTAAAACCAGTGGTACAGGAGTGAATAAATATCCACATAATAGTGGAATAAAGGTTCCCAGATTAATATCATCACATATTGTTTATGGTTGAACATGCTTGGGATTAACAGACAACCACAGATGCATGTATTCAGTAAACAAAAGGAAATTCATTCATAAAAAAATAATTCAGTCCGTCGGGAGGGATTGTAATATACCACAGTCGTTGTGCAATAACATTAATGCTAACATTGATATGGCTCTTCGTGAAAACAGCCCCCTCCCCATCCCAGCCTTAGCTCCCATTTATCTGCTTGTCTGCATTTGATGCCTGGACGTCGCATGCTGGCTCGGTTTGTGCCTCTTATCCCCTGGGCCGGTGACAACGCAGCTGTGCTCCTACAACATAACAGATCGATGAGCGGCTCTCACGTTACTGACAGAATGGCCCCCGAAACAGATAGGCGGCCCAGCGCAGATTCGCCGGGTCCGACGGGTCACAAGGCAAGGACATGGGAGCATCGGCCGGCGGAAGCAGCTGCCTCACGATGTGGTCACTCACAGCACCTTGAATTGCAGTGCTTACAAATCACATTAAAACAAACACATTAAAAAAATAAAACAAAATAAAATTTGTCACTTGGAGATCCATTGTAAAATGATCCCTGCCTCTACACTGAGGACTCCTGTGTGGGTGTAAACCACACGCTGGGGATGGAAGATTCCTGAAAAACAAGAATTCAGACATAAGGCACACAGCGCCCTCTAGATAACAGCTAAACATAACCGTTCAGTGTGCAATGCTTGTAATGGAGAGCCAGCCTCAGACTTTACACTGGGGGGGAAATCAACACATAAAAGTGAAATTATTAGGTCCAGCTAAGATGCTTCCATAGAGCTATATAATAACATTCTGCTACATGTGCCGATTCTCTGAGCCTTTGCCTCACGCATCTTGTTGGTGAGACAGTGTCCGCTAATGAAACTGATCCACATTACTGTAGAAACAAAAGTCCAACGGGCAGGTGGCGTCACCAAAAGACACTGTTAATCCCCCACCCTCGCCACGTCCCCCTGGTGGCCACCTCCGTTTAGTGCAGCAGTACCTGGTCCCAGCAGACGACAGCCGCCTTGGGACAAAGGGCAGGGTTTGTCACTACCGCAGAATCATGGCCCCTCTGTGTCTAGGGAACAAGACAGTAACGACATCAGATGTAAAGCACAGATCAGTAGCAAAACAAAGCGAAAGGGATCATGAGAGCAGCCTTCACCCAGGGTGCGCTGCCCCACACGGAGAATGGCACTGCCGAACTTGGAGGGCGGCGCGATCCTTACAGCGTTGCGGCTGGGGTTCTCCTTCCCGTGTGCCTCGGTGGGGGTGTCTGCAGATGGGGGCGTCCCCTGGCCTCGCCTTTCTGCCGCTGCCTGGCTCCCCAGCACTCTTTTCTACGGCACAAGACAGCGGTTTACACGGTCACCACTGCAGATGCTTTGGCTGCTTAATTTTAGCGCAAACTTCTTTCAGTGAGATGAATATAATTACAGGTGAAGAGCCTCCTCTTCAGGGAAACGGCAGCAGACCGACAGCTGAAAAGGCCCCTCTACCATATTATAATTATTACCTTTTATTGTCAGTGTTTCTATCCGGATCTTAAAGCCTCACGCCTTCAACCTGCCATTTACATGGCAGGGTATTAACGGCAATCACTCAGGGTAGCCAACTCGACCATGGGGCCCACCTTGATCAGCCCCCCGAAGGACCGGGAGCGGGGGTGCTTCTTGCTGGTGGGGGGGGTCTGGCAGTCGTATCCTGGCGTCCCTGGTGTCACCCCCTTCGCAAGCTAAAGATTTGGTGGGCAGAGCCACAAGACAGGCTATCACTATTATCAAAGCAAAAACCTCTCCCCAGTACTCAGCTACCAAAGTGCCCCCAGTTACACATTAGCAGTGCGGGTTACAGAAGGGAACGCACGACATTTGGGCTAACGCACTGACCCATCTCGGTCAGAAGGTCAACACTGAAGCTCAACCAGGCCCATGATCAGCTCTGTGCAAAGTGCACTTCTCCCTCTATTAGGAGCTGGTACAGGCTGCCCCCTGCTGGTCAATGTGGGTATACTCGGCAGCCACCTGGCGGATGTACTTCTTCTTCTTGGCCGATTCAGGCAAGTTGTTGACATGGCGGAAGAGTTCCCTGAGTGCCTCCTCGGTGTGTGGGTTGGCCTCGGGGTCCTGGCCGGGCCGCTTGGAAGGTGTCGCGCTCATAGAGGAAGGCAGATCCAGGTCATCCTGACACAGATGACATACATGGAAAGGGATCCACTGGCTTCCGGGCTACGTAAATGGTCGACATGTGTGTCACAGGACAGCGCTGGAGGAATAACTACCTTGGACTGTGTGATCTTCAATGCCACAAGCTGCCTTCTTGCGTGCTCCCTGATGTAGGCAGGTGCCTGCAAAGACGGAGACATTTGGGGACGAATCTGTGAGATCCATGGGGTTTCACATGTCTCCAAGCAACCCCTGCAGTGGTCTACCACCACTCAGCGGTCTACCACCACTCAGACTACACACGGGTGGGGGCATGGGACCCCAGAAACAAAAAAGAAAAAACATACGACCCAATCAGAGCCCAATACCTGGCATAAAACACAAAAATGGCAGCTTCTATTGTTATTTCACAAAAATATACAATATACAGTACCAGTGGAAAGTCTGGACACCTTTTAATGCCTTTGTCTCTATTTCAGCTGTTATTCACCTTACAGTAAAAGGCTTCGAGGCAACAAACTTAAACTCTAATATTACAACAGCAGCTCAATAGGGTTTATGTTGGAGGGGGGTTGTGGGGGCCAAGTCATCGGTCACAAAACTCATCTGTTTCCTCGTATCCCAAGACAATACAGTACTTACATAACCTCAAGATGTGCTTAGGGTCTTTATATTGTTAAAAGCAAATGATTTTCAGTAGAGGTGTAATTCTGAGAAAGCAAACACTTCTCTTGGCTGTTGTAGTACTGGATATAACTTCATTGTCCCAAGGTCTTTTATTGCAAGGTGAATGAAACAACTACAGTAAAATAGAGAAATAAAGTGGTACCTCGGTTCTTGAACTTAATCCTTTCCAGACTCCGAATCGAATCCTAAAAAGTTCAAGTTTTGATCAAATTTTTCCCATAAGAGATCATGGAAAACCAATTAATTGGTTCCCAGCCCTCCAAAATTCGTTTTTAGTATTTAAACACAAAATGAACAGGATAAAAGAAGAAGAGCATATTAGGTCAGCGTTCACGGTTCCACTTCTAATATTCAGATCGAGTTCTAGGTGAAACTGGTTTGTTTGACTTTCAAGAAATTCTTGTTCTAGTGGGTTTAAGAACCAAGGTACCACTATACATTAAAAAGCAGGTGAATAGAGACTCTTGACGGGTACTGTATGTACGAAAAGGAAAACTCCAGTGAATACAGCAATGCCTTCTCCTCTAACAGCCATATCACAAAGACGGCGAGACTGACTCGGAAGAGTTTCTGTGAGTGCTTGATGAGGAACGCCATGCCCTCGTTCAGCTTTTTGATATTTCCTTGTAGGTCGGTTGCAGTCATCTAGAACAAAGAATGAGTTAATTAAAGCAAGTTTATCTCAGGGAAAGAAAACATCCCACAGATGCCGTATAGCGGGGGTTTGCAATTGGGACTCCTGTGTGCTTTGGGAAACATTTTAATTAGCGATTAATCAGCACCTGAAAAGCCAGATGCGGTTTTATTAGTGACATAATTACTTGGGAGCCACATAATAGGCATCCCTGAAAGGCAAAATTGCTCAAATGCACACGCCATGGCTGTAATAAAAGGCTTTGTGAACAGAGTTAACTCAGGGGTGATTCGAGAATTTTTTTAGGGTGGAGGGAATATGAAGGGGCAACCTTATCTGCCAATGAGATGCTATGAGTTGGTGAGTGACAGGGGAGGAGGCATTATGAAGGCCAATCGGCTTTCAGCTGGGGTCAGTGGCCCACAGGAAGGGCAGAGAGAGGGGCAAAGAGGAATGAGGTGGGAAAAAGTAGGAAGGCTATTCCCGGAAAAACCAGGAAGGAGGCCAGAAAAAGAGAAAAGAAAAGCAGGACAGGAGGACAAGCGGTGAAAAGAATAGAGGATGGAGGAGGGAAGACAAAGAGGAGAGAAAAAGAAGATAAAAGAAAAGCAGGACAGGAGGAGTAGGGAAAGAAGGGAGCCCTGGTGGGTCACCTACATTCTTGGGCCACATGATGTGGGGCGCGAACATGAGCGCCAGGTTAAAGGCGGACATCTTATTGGCGTCCTGCCGCCGGGCCGTCTGGTAGAGCAGGTCGAGCAGCAGCTTCAGCAGGCTGCGGTTGGCGGGGGGCAGCAGCAGGAGCAGCAGCTGCAGAGCCTCGATGCGCCTCTCCTTGTCGGGGAGCGTCGTCTTGTTTCCGCGCTCGTCAAAGAGCATCAGGTCTGTGGGAGGCGACAATGGGTTGGCGGCTAGAAGGCTCTGCCGCCCCCCCTGAGCAGCACCCAAGCACACCTGTCCTCACGGCCGCTCACCTGCTATCTTCAGGTGGGCGTGATAGTGCCGGTGCGTGAGCAGAGGCTCTGGCAGCTCTCCCAGGAAACTCTTCAGCAGGCTGGCCACGTCGTTGGGGTGGTAGTCACCCGTCTCCAGGTCGATGTCCACCCCACTGTCCAGCATCTCCCGCAGGGCCTGCTGCCGGATGCTATTGCCCGGGACCCTGAACAAGCCCTCCACATGCAAACCTGAGCAAGCCGCCGACAGAGACAGTGATGGGTATTTTAACACCGCAATGACAAACATGTACAAAAACTATGGTACTTCTAGTATTGGTTTTTTTTTTTTTTTTACAGATACTCTTCACTTTGTTTATCGTCATTTTCTGAGATGCCTTTTCAGGATGACAGATGTATTTTACGTCTGAGAGGAAGGTTATCTGCATAACCAAACTGACAATGAAAACATTTGCAAGTCCGGCCATAAAGTTCCTACAATACCCCAGCTCGTTTGGTACTAGTACCTGCCTGGAAATCAGAGGCAAAGTACCAAATTTTTTGTGTCAAAACTACAGTACCTGGTCCAGTGCAACTATGGCACTTGTTATACAAAATATTTTCATGCCTTAAACCAGTGTCTCTGTGATTAGAAATCTGCGTCATACTAAACCAGCACTCCATGGGCAAAAAGTATAAGAATTTGTGCTATTTTAATTGGGAGCAGTCAAGCCCACCTGACCAGCGACACACAGAAAGACCGTGGACTAAAGACTGCGCAGAGTCTGTCTAGCAGCATGTTCTACTGGAGGAGCATGACGGGAGCTCTCACTTCTGCTCAGGTACTCGATGAGCTGGCAGATCTGAGCAATTCCTTCCTCCGTCAATGGTGCACCGAAGACAACTCCTTTCTCTGAAAGAGGGTAAACACACATGACAGTAATAAACAGTACCCCGGGATACTGAAACCACTGATATTCAGTATAAATGGAAAAGCCGGGCAGTCATACATAACATTTATTCGCTGCAGCAGGCTACATAGTTCAGTATTAAAGACATGTTTACTGCCAAAAACCCATCTCACTGAAATTACAAAGCATAACAAAGATCCTGAAATTTAATGAGACACAGCCTCATATAATTCAAGACAGCAGAACCTGAAAGTTGCTGCACCAACGGTTTCATTATCGACCATTTATATGGTCCAAATGATGCCAACTCAACTTTATTTCATAGTCCTGTCTAATCTCTTTAGTAATTGTTTATTCAACTTCAACTGCTATTACTGGGGAAGATTTGAACACCAGTATTGATCAATCACTGGATCGATCAAAAAGGTACTCCAATGAGACAAACCAAACAATATATTACAGACCTCAGCCTTGGAGATATTCAGCATCTGCCAAACCTCTTAGCGAGCAAGTACACATGCTTCTACAACACCCACCAATCATTGTCCTGTATACATTATTTTCTGACAGCCAGCTCTGTTTTACCTGATGTACCCAAAGCCACAATTCAGCCAACTCATCTCGAACTAAGTTCCAGTCGGCTTTTGCTTCACAAACAACCACTTAAGGCTAAGCTCAAGCGGATGGTGCTTCAATACACTTAAAGACACTGATGTCAACACATACTTCAGAAAAGAGTGGGCATCCTTCTTGGAAATGAATGATTCTTCTAGAAATCTCAGGAATATTATGAAGTAGCACCAAGAGGGAGGGAGCACCCTTGCAGCCAGTATGTTACAGAAATTGGCTCAAGAATAAGAAAAATTAATAGGCTGGACAGCTAGAGACACAATAGAAAATACACAAGAGGAAACAGGAGTAACGGTAAACATTCATATTAACAAAAAAGCAAAAGGACACCTGTCGATCTGACACAAGATGGCTCAGAACATGACATATCCAGCACAAGCTGCCCAGAATCGACCTCTGCATTAAGACATTCTGCAACCTCAACATCGCCAACAGACCTCAACGCTCTTGGGCATGGCCACTGATACACCATGTCTGACAGGGAATCACCACCAAAACGTCTGCATTTCCAAGGCCTAACTGAGAAATACATCTGAGCCCAAATCAAGCAAAAACCTGCCCTCCATGGAACATAAAGACCAACTTTCTTTGATACAATAGCACGGCTTATTAGCAGACCATACTTCATTTGATCAATAACTGCTGTCAAATAAACAACCAAAAAACTACTTTAACACGAATTGAATTCACTAAAACAGCTGTCAGCAACTGGCAAACCCCAGTCCTCATCTTGACCAAAATAAAATATAGTCCGTATAGTAATACAGCACCAGACGGCTCAGTGACCAGGGCACTCGAGGGTCTCCAGACCCTCTCCAAAATGATGCATGAGCCCTCCGATCAATAACATCTGGGATGCTTGGCTGACCTCAGTGTTCGGACAGTGGAGAGGTTTAATGAGCTCACTTCTATTATCCATTGCTATTTTTTCTGCTATTTTGGTTACTTGCGGATGTTGTTGTATTATCTGTCTGCGCGCACTGTCAGTTCGTCTCTATCACTACTGAGATAGAGAAGCGGGATGACGCCTACACGCAGAGGATGCCTCTTCTGCCGGTCGGGCCAGGGATGGACAATGGTCCTCTGGACAGATTTGAACTACGCCTCCCCCGCCAATAGGGTGATCTCCTAGTAGAGATCAAAAGGGGGAAATCGAGGGAATAATTCCATAAGGCTCTAACTAAATTGAAACAAGAACGTAATGGCACCGGCAGGGGTGGGTGATCCAATCAAGGCCGATAGAGGGAGCAGACAGACAACGTAAGCGGCCCTTACTTATCTTTAGCCTTCTACAAGGACAAGTACTAACTGAATAACTAGGGCAAACGCCAAACATGTGGTTGCCACATAGATGGAAGGTACAGAGGAAGGGGGAGATGCCCAAAAGGGCTATAAGAACGACAGAGCCGATACATATGGTTGAGCCTCTTCCAGTACATGCTGAATGCATATCAGACAGATGCTCCCAGCTTGCAACCTATTACAGAATAAATCCGTGGCTTGCAACTATTCCTCGTCTCAGCTGTGAATCTCTTCTCATCAATGAACCCGGCAGAGTACAACTCCAACAATAGGCATTGGCATTGGTCAGGGTGACCAGATTGTCCATGTCAGGGAGGACACATTGAGCTACTTTGGGTTTTACAAACTAATTTCAAACTGAAATGCTCCTGTGCTCGGCTAATTAGTTCAGCTCTTCTCGCGCTTTCACTGGTTTGTGTCCTTAATTGAAAGACGCATCCAGCTGTGTCACATTAGCATTAGTGACACATGCACAATTATAAGAGATTGACCAATTAGCACAGAGTAAGAACTCAATGCTCATGTGAAATCCAGGTCCTGTTATTGAAATGGTAGTTTACAAATCCTGTCTTAGATCAGTGTCCTCCCTGACATGGATTATCTGGTCACCATAGCACTGGTTAATACATGCCGTTTACAGGACTTGCCCAAACTTATGGCCAACAATGTACTGTACATCGCTTTTGTAAATCCTTCTCCAAAGTACCAACAAATAAATTAGAGAAGGGCTTTAAGATGTTGGCCATGTCTTACATCCACGGATACAAAGGGGAGTCTTATTCGTTCAACTTTGTGGCTGGCGTTAGCTATAGCTCACGCTAATTGACGTTACTCCCGGACCGTGATAGTGTATGCACGTGGCAATAAAGTAACTATAGACATCCCCAGTCATTCTAGCGTATAATGTTTAACTTAGTATGTCCTTTATGTGCTTACGTACACACTGCGTTAATCTGCGTTTGCTATTCTTAGTGTCAAACAGAAACACGAGAACAGGAGAGGTTGCTGCTTCATATCCATGAAGAAGCATGAAAAACAGCATAGTGTAAAAGTATGGCAGCACTGATAAATTGTCAGTTCTAATTAAAGCTGTTCAGTATTCAGATGCGTAATATAGACATCAAAGCTTATGATAAACCGCCATAAAACGAGCCACGGAAATACTGCAGTGAACGCTTTCAGACGATGTTGTGAAAATACACTGCATAAATAAAATTGAAACAGTATTATACTGTATTGTATAGCGTATTTACACAGTTCAGTAATTTAATATAGTACAACCGTTTCAAATGCTTTTCACATTACAGTACTGGATACTGTAATGTGAAAAGCATTTGAAACTGTTGTACTATATTTCGCAATCAAAATTAGTGACGCTGTCCATTTTATTACTTATTTATCTAAGAAATATTCACGTGTCAGTTGGACTGAAAGAGAAAGAAAAAAATAGAAGAAATAATCGGATGATCATCATAACTGAGTTCAATTATCAATTTCACCGAGGCAGACGTATTCACTATAAGCAAAATGTGGCAATGAATTATATGAAAACGCGAGTATACTGTAAATAGGTTGGATTTCCCAAACTTCCCAGAGGTTGGCGAGGAAACTTAAAACTTGATTGTATTTTGAGGACGTGGTGCACTTAGGAAATTATTATTTTTGTTTTTTTAGCTTCTGAAACAAGTTTATCCTTCCTTGTGCTCATAGTTATTCAAACCGGAAGCAAGTGAGCCTCTTTCATCACTGCACAAACAAACTTTCACACGAGGAACAACCAATCGCCCATCAGACAGTCCTGCGAGTTCCCACGACAAACTGCTGACTGACCTTTGCGCTTCAGGAAGTTGAAGGAGCGGAAGAAGCCACCGGCGCTGGGCAGCTTAGGGTCCACGTCTCCCAGGAGCTGCGCAAACTCTGTACCGGGCAAGTCGATAAGCCTTGTGATGTTGCTCAGCACCAGCTCGGTGAAGCTCTCTGGGTGAATGTGGCGGAGCTTCTCCACAAAGAAATCCGGGTTGAAGATAATGGGGGAATGGCCTGATGGGCACATCTCCTGGCTGACGACCACGTTGCACAGCGTCCCTCTGGGAGATGGGACGAGGTCAGCTTTGAGGTCACCGTTCACCTGTTCAACTCATGAATACTTCCAAAGTAATAAACAGTTGTCAAAATGGGCTGCACTAGGGTTGAGCAGGGGTGTTTCAATACGAGGTGGTCCTCTAAATCCCACATTGTAACTATTCACCTGTGAACCAGAAGCTGCACAATTTGTGATTCTGTTGTCTGAACAATAATTCATTCAGCAGAGAAACCAGCCAATGACTAACTGAAACAAGTGGTGCTCTGAAGCCATCAGAAACTGGAACTACAAGTGCACCAAAAGTGGCAATGGGAGAAATCCCACAGAGGATGGGATCATTGCTGGCTGTCAATCACTGCCCAGGCTAGTCCAAAGAAGGACAATAAAATAACCAATGAGAAGCAGACAATAATAGTGATTGACAGCACAATAATAACAGCCACCACAGGTTTCACTACTTCATTCATATTACCTAAAGGATTAGAGTAGAGCAGTCTCCAACTCCAACTTTTTTTATCCTACCTGGCTTCTGATGAGCCGCACCTGTTCCTGGTATTTACTTGAGAACAGGTGTGGCTCATCAGAAGCTGGGTATGATAGAAAACCTACTGGGCGGTAGCTCCCCAGGACCAAGGGTCATCAACTATATTTGTCAGAGGGCCAGAGTTTTACCAGACAGTCTCCTTGGGGACCGGACAATAAATGCTTAACGCCGCATAGTCTGTCTGAGTCTGTCCTCATTTCGGAGTGTAGCCTAAATATAGTCATAAATGGTGGTTATTCTGACAAGAGACTCAGTTGTTGTTATTTTTAGTTGCTTTAATAGTGTGGACCACTATTTTGTTTTTGATCCTCACAATTTTGGAAACCAGTCGCGGGCCGCCAGTTGATAATCAGTGGAGTAGACTCTTGGCAGAGGGTGACTTAAGAAATACAGAGGGCAACCAATGAGGAAAAGAGTTAAGAATCTGTGTTCTTCAGGCAGTGACCCAAACACTTGGCTTACAACAAGGGGGAGGGGGTTGAGACTGAGAAGGCTTTAAAAACGACAAGAGAGGATGCTGTACATAGCAGGTCGTCTAGGTCAGGACAAAAACAGCAATGTCATCTTTACAATAATGCCTATTATCATTCCTGAGCTGCGTTTTATGTGGTTGAACTTCCTTTGCTCATTCCCCCAACTGGAAAGTGCTTCAGATAATAAAAGAATGACTTCCATAACAAGGTCACTGTCCTCATCAAGCTTATAATTAACAAAAACAAAACAGAGTGTGAAATTAATATGTGACAGGAAACGATTATGAGAAGCATGGCACGATCGTGCCTTCTACCTCCAGGGATCTCATAGAGTTACGCATTTACTATATGTGGAGTGACCTTGGTCTACATGTGTTCCTGTAGACAGCATCCAGGTACCCTGGGTACACCCATGACCCAAAAGCATTCTGTTCAGGCTGAAACTAATTCCATGCTGTTATTCGTTTTGCACATGGTACATCTCTTAAGACATTTAAGATAACATGACAAGAAGCAGATAAGTAATTAATGACAATGTATGAACAGATAAATGGGTGAGAACAACTACAATCTTGTAAAGTGGCAAAGAAATTTCTGCTTAAATAGCACTTAAAACTCGTCAGACCACCTCAAAGTTCATTATGGACAGGTGAAACCTGACACAAACCCATATCCTAATAACAACTTTAACATTTATCAGCAGAACTGTATTCTAAAACACACAATCTGACACTAGATTTATCACAAGATTCTTCAACGTCAAGGTTCAAGAGAGCGACCAGTATGCCCGTAATCCTTCCTCAGCAACAACTAATCAAGTCATAAACCAGTTCTGTACGTGACAAGCTGAGCTTTGGAATTTAGCTGCTGCAGTAAAATTCATTTTGTTTACATGCGTATAAAAAGAATGGTACAAAGATTGTAGTATATGCTCTTAAATTACGATTTCTACTAACGCTGCTTGATTCAAAATGAGCTAATGGCATCACGGATTAGGAATTATGCAACACTTCATGCATTTGAGGGGAACCTATTGCGATTTTTCGTCCATTCATAAATGCAATAAACTGACTAAAAACGAATACAGGCTATTCTTGCGATATTTGAAAATGAGTCCTGTACGCTTCAGTGTCCGTGCGTATGTCGACATCTATTCCTGTCTGCAGTTAAATCTTGGGTATTATACAGGATGAGTCTTACACCGAAACAATCGAAGAATGAAAATACAGTGGAGGGAAATTATTTATATGTACACTAAACAACAAAGGCAACTACATAAACGGACATATAATGGTATTTCACTGCACGCAATAAAAGCCCAAAACAGGCTATTACGCCATGTCAAGAGCAGTCCACATGTGACCAGCTTGGTCAGATGTAAAGTGTTTTTCTTCCGCTTACTCTATCTGAGCCACGTGAATGCTTTTTGACGACTCGATGAGAAATTGTTTCACCGTCGTTATTCGGGTGCAAAATTTTAAATAAAACTAATGAATCAAACAGTGACAGCCTGTGAAACAAAGGAACACGTCTGCACTTAACAGCAGGAAGAACGCTGCCCCAACGGCAGACGTGTTTTTAAATAGTCTGTTACGGGAACAATACACTTTAACGCCACCGCGCCGTTTTTGACGCGTGTGGCAGCGCACTTGTACTCAAAAGGGCGAGCGGACTTTTTTTTACCTTTACGTTTGTACACGTTTACTTGTCATTACCTTTTATTTCGTTTATTTCCGTCGGCGTCCTTCCCAGCTGCCATCTTCTTGTTTGAATCCTCCGCTGCCGCGTGCGTCATCCGCCTACTTTGTCTCTGATTGGCCAGAGATCAGAACTGGGTGTGTGCAGTGGACGGAGGTTACGCGAGCGCTAAGTAACCACCATAGGATTGGTCTGTTTGAATCCGCCGCGCGACAATCTACCAAAAGTGCTCGCGTTATATGCGGTGGGGCGTATAAATACAAATATTTTGTTTATGTCGCGCATTTTTATCGAACCTGTTCCTAGTCGGAAGGGTGATTTGAACCGCAAAGATGTTTTATTTTTGAAACCTTAATATGAAACTTGGAAACGTTAAAAGGAACGTTGCAAAATTTAGCAAATTATACTGCTCTGTGCTATGACCTTTAAACCTTTGATATATTTTCGTTTTCCTACGGATACCTTATTTTCTTTAGGGCTGCTTAAAAATGTGGCCTGTAACATTTCATCTTTCCTAAGCGCGATTTTAATGCAGGGTAAAGCCAGGAAATACAGCGTTGCCTGTCAGTCCTGCCAACACGCTATGGACACCATAAATTTGCCAGCTTTTGGCAGCGTATAAAAACCTACTTCCACACATACGACAAACGTAGGCTAATGTACGCTGTCCGCGTAATGAAAATGCATATTGACTCCTGCCACACCGCAATAATAAGATTTAATTGGGATTATATTCCATAATGGTGGTTTATTCCTTTAAATGTTTTTCTTCCCGAAGACTGTCAAACATTTTTGGTATATTCATACATTTGGTATATTTCCCAGATATGTTCCAGAACGCTTTTAATAAGGAAATGGCACTAAAAGGACATCAAAGAACAGTCAAAGTTTCTAACATTACATTAGTATTTTTATTTTGATGATAAAAGCACTGCAAGGAAATACATATTCAGGACAAATCATGACCATGATTGTGTGGAAACAACAGAAAAATAAACCACTCTAATGTTTAATAACTGATTAACCTACAATAGATTTTTTAAATATCCCTAGGCGCTGCTACAGGTGGCTGCCCTTTGTGGACAACTTACTCCACAAAGAGCAAGTTGAGGGAGGCGTAAGGACAATTTTCCCACAGGGATCAATAAAGTACCAATTATTATTATTATTAGTTGTAAATGAGTTGTGAATGTACTATTACTGGATAATTTTTTTAAACAAGCAAATTGTTAAGCAGATAAAGTTTCTGGGATAATTAGGGTTCTGGTATGTACTTTATCATGAATCAAGCACAACATCATCCAAAACACCGAGGGCTACAAGTGAAGTCAAGCATAATTATCAAAATCAGCAGGACAGAAACTCCTCAAGCAAGTGTTTCTTCAAGAAAGGAAACCAGATCCCCCAACCTTAATGTAGGTAATGCAGTGATAGCAGCTGTGGATCCTCGTGTTGGTGCTTGAGCCCAGCACATTCTCCAGACTCCCACCTGGAGAAGTTCATGGTCCTGGTGGACATGAGCCTCGTCTTGCTTCTGGCTGCAGGTGCCTTTTGCCGCTGACACAGGCAACGGGATTGTAGTGGCCCCAAGGTCTTCCAGCAGGCCTTGCGGAAGGTGTTCGAGGACAAACAGAATAGTATGGGGTCCAGGGCACTATTGACATACCAAAGAGGCAACGAGAGGTAGGACTTGAGGGCAGTATAGATCCGCAGTACGGTGTCAGACCACACCTCGACGTAAACCTGCATGAGTGACGAGGCCATGTCGGGGAAGTTGCACACAAAGAAGACTACAACTACTGCTCCTGCAGAAGTAAAAAAAAACACACAATAAGACAAGATTCGCACACAAACAGACTTTGATAAGTCAATTTCCCCTAAACTTTGACTCTTGTTTAGTGACAAATTGTAACTACTTCCTGGCACAGCGTTTATAGGAGTTTTCAGGAAGAAAATCAATTGGAACTGGCTGGTTGTGAGATCTTCATTCGTGACTCACAGCAGGTTCCCGTAGCAGAAAGCAGCAACAGCAGAAATAGAGCAAGTAAACCTGGAGAGATGCTTCCATAGATATGCTGGCTCTTGACACAATCTGGAATGGCACATCAGTTCTGATGTATGCATTTCCAAAACATACTCATGACAATTTAAAAAGATTGACTCATTTGACAATTGAAAATGTACTAATAATATACTATTCCACCGACACCGGTGCTTTTGCAGAAAGTATACCAGACATGAGTTACTGTCTCTGCCTAAGGTCTGCATATATTTATACAAAACTGATATCAGAGTTGACAGGTGAGAACGAGGAACTGGGATTTAGGTTTAAATACAATGGACTGGTGTCCTGTCTGTGGTAAGGAGTTGTAGTGAGCACATTGCTATCCTTCACATCATTTTACATTCACTGGGTGATTTGCCTTGCGGGAGATCTACAGAGAGGTTTTCCAGAATACCATTCAGGACATTTCACAGTCTTATGGTAAATGGACCAAGAACATTCATTCACTATGAGACTTTTAAAGAAGAGAAGCTTCCAGTCTTAGACCCTTGGAACTGAATCTCCAAAAAGCATTACAGACAAAACAGACGTTTTAGAACATTGTTTACCTACGTTTCATAAATGGTTGTTAAATGGAAGTGTTATCACATTCTTAGGTGTGCAGAGTTTTACTTGAATAATAAATATATTTTAGCGGCACCCTAGTAACTGCCCGTCCTATTCAGGGTTGCATAGGGTGCAGAGCCTTTGGGCACAAGGTAGGGAACCATTTAGGATGGGCTGCCAACCCATTACAGGGCACAGTCACACACTATACTCACAGACCATTCACTCACACACCATTTACATTTACGGGGAAATTTGCTAACTCCAATTAGCCTTGGCATGTTTTTGGACTGTGGGCAGAAACTGGAGGAAATCCCACGAGGACATGGGGAGAACATGCAAACTCCACACACAGGGAGCCACGACAGACACTCGAACCCGGGTCCCAGAGCTATGAGGCAACAGCGCAAATCCCTGTGCCACCAGGGCACTCCTATATGTATTCTGCAAAATCCATTTTTTTCTATCCACAAGCTAAATGGCAATCCTGAAGTGGAAAATATTTTAGTTTGGTTTGCTCACCCATAAGCTGTAGAGCCCGTCTTTCGTAGAAAAGGAGTTTACCCCTCCCCTGGTGTGGGGTAGGTTGCCCCCTGGCTGCCACCACTGTCCTGGTGAGGCCCATGGCTTTTCTCTGGCGACCATGGCGCAAGAGGTGGGAGATCATGAGGAAGAAGAGAGTGACAATGGCCACCAATGGAACCAGGAAACAGAGGATGGCCCTCATTAAGAGTGCCGTCCGGTATATGGGGGACGGCTCCTCCTCTGTCATTTCACACATGGAGGACAGCATGAAGGCCTCTGAAGGTGAAGTCGCGGTGTAGTCCAAGATGCAAGCTGGGGCTTGTCCATACACCAAGGCGAATGGCACAGCGGAAGCCAGGGACAGCAGCCAGACACTGGCCAGCAAGCAGGGTAGATGAGCCTTCTCCAGGCTGGAGACGGACCACATTGTGTGGCAGATGGCCATGTAACGTTCCACGGTAAAAGCCAGGATGGTCCAGCTGGTGGTGGCACAGTACATCTGGCGGATCATGAAGTAGACTTTGCACAGCGACTCGCCCAGCCGCCAGGGGTAGCTCTCCCAGTAGTATCGGTACAGTGTGATGGGCACAGTGAGTAGCTGGAGGATGTCAGAGACAACCAGGCTCAGCAGGTAGGGCCGGATGGTACTGGCCTTCATGCGGGCGTTGGTCAGAAGGGTCAGAAAGCTCACACTATTGGAGGTTAGCCCGAACACGAAGAGCAGGCCATAGAAGGCAGTCAGGGGGATGGTGATGTGGTAGGGCTCGCTCTTGGTGACGCCGATGAACAGGTGGGGCTCGGAGATCGAGCTGATGTTGCACGAGAATGAGGAGGTGTGGAGAGGTTCCACTGACTGGTTCATCGTCTAGTGCGGAAAGATGCGGCCGATAAAGTGGCCCTTCATTCATCTAAGTTGCAAAATGACTGCAGAGGAAATTACCTCTGCTCCGGCATTTAGCAAAACTCAGCCGTCCTGCTTTCACGTCTTTCAGTGATGGAATGTGATTGCTGGAACAGCGCACCTTGCGGGTCCTGCTTCGCCTGACTGGAGGTGATACGTGCACTTTAAAGATTAATTAGCCTACACGGTCCAAGACAAGACCTCAAAAGGCAAGTGAGATAAGGCATTTAATTATTTATCCAACAAAGATATTAATATTTATATATAATATAATAATACTTATTTATGCAAAACCTGTCTTATCTCAGTTCTAAATCCTATTAGACATGCCGAGATTTTGGAATTAACATCTGTGCTGATGAGATTACGAATTAAAGTAAACAAATAACGACTCATAAAATAACATTACGGTGTTCACCCATGTAAGCAGTCACTTAAAATGTATTTTCTATTTTATTGTCAATATGGCAAATTACGATAATGTAGGCTACAGTGACAACGCAAATGATTTGGAAGGCAGTATCAGTCGCGTTTCGGCTTGAAGTTTCAACAGCAATATAAACAATGCAGTAAGTACCGGTAATTTTTGACAGTCATCATTAACACGCGCATTTGTTACTTAGATCCTCGTCCGGGCACAGAAAACATATAGATCTGTGCTTAGAACACATCAGCTCTCGGTAGGTAACATAAGGAGGCAACGCGCTGACGGAGCGCCGCAGGTTAAGTAATTACTTTGACACTTGAGGAATTTACCTGGGTAAGATCATTCAGTTATTTCATCCTCCACTACACTGTTGCTCAACAGGCTGATGCTTGTGTGTGAGTTTTATCATTTAAAAAGGCGGTGCTCTGTTTCATTTCTACTAAAATGATTACGCGTGTCAAGATCTTAGCAAATCGATCGGTAATTCATTTCTATATTACAATCTCTGGACTATATTTTCATAATTTTCAATGAGGAATTTGAAATAGTATTTCAGTCAGACTATTTTACTCTGTGCCCTCTCATCTCTATTAAAATCTTGAAAATGATATAATAATTGAAAACTGAAGAATCATCACTCTAAACTGAAAGAATCATATTATATTTATATAGCACCAGGAACTTCAGCTAATGCTGAAATAACCACTTACCACACATGTCCAAGATGGAATTTTGCCGTTATGTGACTGACAACAAAAGAATTTAGCCTCTGAAAAAAAAGATTCTTCTTCATTTTCTTCCTTCATTTGCTGTTTTATTTTTACAAATTAAAAAAAAAACACATGGAAAATTGAATGCGTGGATGAATAGGACACTACTCTCTCCATACAGTACATGTGTACATACATCTACATTCTTGCAACATAGAAAGCAGAACCAAGTCTTCTCACTGAACACCAGCTGTGCAATTAGTCAACAATTACTTACCGCGCCGTGAAAAGCCGGCGAGTCTGTGTGAGACGAACGGCCGTGCTTCACTAACACCGTCAGTCTCGCTGTAGTGAGAAACCCCTGATCACGTCGCCTGTCCAGATTCGGGGCAGCCTCCCAGCCCGACAATAACAAAAACAGGCGTGTATTCACACACGCACATTACAGCACCATGATGAGATCAGACACGCCGCACAGAAGACAGTATAAATGAGCAGAAGTGTAATCAGGTATTTAATCTTCCTTTCCTATTGGCCGTTTTTGTTAGAGAATTATATAAATATTAATATATAACCTGCTATCTCAAGCAGTCATCATCCATACCTGTTAACACAAAATAAGGTTCGGCTGCTTCCAGGAATTCTGTGTTTTGATAGAATCTTATAGCAGAATCTGAAAAGGCTGCAGCAAAGACAATCACCTGTCAAGAGCTGTTGTTTTATGAAAACACTTCATGAAGATTAAAGCGTATGGTAGTACCTGCAGGTTTTTGTGATTCGATGAATCATAACTGATTGCTCCTTTCTTGAGGTAACATGACGGCCCATATTGATGCCTCACATTTTTAGGGTTGGGGGGGGGAGTCTGCGTGTTCTCTCTGTGTCATGAGTTGCAAGAGGTGTTTTTAAATTACCCAAATGCATCATTGCTTGGACATCCTGTCCAGGGTGTGTCCTGCCCTGTGCCCTGGTCTTTCTGCCATAGACTCCCACCCTGTGATTCGATGGATTGTTTCTGTGGGTTGAGTGCAGACTACTTTGTGGTCATCCAAGGCTAGAGAGGCAGACACTCCACGTAGCGATCCAGATGGGCTGCCTCAGCGGGCAATGCCTTAGCACCAGACCAGTCCCCATCCCCCACAGGACTGACCTCACTGCCTCTCCAGAGCCTCTTGTGCTCAGCCTTCAGCAGTGCGTCTGTCTGCGGGGAGAATGTCCACCTCATCAAGGGATTTGTGTCTCTGGTGACTCTTCCTGTGAAGTCAGCAGACGGATTGGAAGAGCATGGGGGGGGGGGGGGGGGGGGTCAGGGGTGCCCTGGATT
>JABFDZ020000045.1:3462322-3474118 GCA_019775955.2 Pollimyrus isidori | reverse complement strand
CGAGGGGCCCGGCGAGGGACCCTGCGAGACCGAGGGGCCCGGCGAGGGACCCTGCGAGACCGCGGGCGAGACCGAGGGACCAGGCGAGGCCGAGACAGAGGGACCGGCAAGGGGCGCGGGCTGGGCCGCGGGACTAGGCGAGGGCGCGGGCTGGGCCGCGGGACTAGGCGAGGGCACGGGCTGGGCCGCGGGGCAGGCAGTCTCCGGAGTGGCTGCAGCGGGCAAGGCTGCGCGGGGCGCAGTCTCCGGGTCGGCAGCAGCGGGCAAGGCTGCGCGGGGCGCAGTCTCCGGGTCGGCTGCAGCAGGCAAGGCTGCGCGGGGCGCAGTCTCCGGGGCGGCTGCAGTGTGCATTGCAGCCTCCGGGGCGTCATGAGGGGCGGCGTCCCTCACCTCGACGCTGTGCGGGGCGGTGACCATCTCTCCGGCGCCAAACGGGGAGGCGTTTTGGTCTGCTGCCCGCTTCGCTGCTCGTTTAGCCGCACATTTGGCGGCCCGGGAGGTAGCAGGCAGGGCAGCGACTGGAGCTGACGGGGCTTTGTCAGCAGCGAGCGTCGACGCCTCTGGGGCACCCGCCGCCACTGGGTCAGCGACGCAAGGCATGGTTAGCTGGGCAGGCTCGGGCAGTTCCGGCGACTGCAGGTTTCGTGCAGGACACGCGGACTTTGCCCTCTGGATCACCCACCGCGTCCTGGGAAGTGGGTCCAGCGCCGCGCTGACCCGCCCCTTCGCCAGGCATTCTGGCCGGCCGGGGTACTGCTTCCCAGAAGGGGTTCGCTCACCGTCTTCGCCGTCCCCTACGGCGACAGCCTCAGCCCAGGAATACGGCGAGCCCCCTCTCACGTCCAGATTCTCCCGGGTGGAGACGAGGGAACAGGCGCCCAGGAATATAGCAGGCTCCTCAGCCAGCCGCTTCCGGGTATCGGGACGCCCTGTTCTCCTCTTCGAGCCGGCAGTCTTCCGTGTCCGGGGCGACTCGTCCAGCGAGGGCAGGGGCTCGACCGGAATCCCGCAGTCGGCGGCCACCTGCCTATTAGTCGCGGCTGTCACCCCGGCTCTCAGCCAGCCTAATAACTCGCGGAGGTGCGCGTCTTCGGGGAGGGATAAGCGGTGCAGCTTTTCCCTCGCCCGGCTGGCCAGAGATTGCAGCCCGGAGGCCTCCCTTACCTCCGGCTGCTCTAGCCAGTACAGGATCTCATCCTCCAGCTGGTAATATTCCGTTTCCGGATCGGGAGGGTCCTGTTTACGGAGGAGCGGCATTCTGTTACGATGCAGGGGTAGTGCAGGCAAACAAACAGCAAGGGAATCCAAAGTGGAAGGGAACACGGGTTTAATTGCCAAAACCGCACAGGACATCAACACATGTAACGTTAATGCCGCTCGTCGGACTAGACGCTAGACACAGACTAAATACATTCAACACAGATCACGGGACGGGCGTGCGGCAATCGCCTACGAAGGATCACAATTAGGGTAATTACACGAGGAAACGAGGTGGGCGTGGTGACACACAGGGCTGAAGCGGGACGGACGACGCGGTACGTAACAGAAGACTTGTGTTGTGTTTTATTATTTGTGTCAAACTTTCTGAAAAACAACAATACTGAAGTGAGATTTGCTCTCTGAGTAACAGATCACAGCTGGAACTGATCTGTTCCTCCATCCCACAGACCTAACAGTGGGACAAGAACCTGACAGGTTAGCTTAGCCTTTTCCCTCCATCAGTGTTAATTTAGGCTCTGTATATTTATTCACACTAATGCTTCATGTCTTCTCTGGACTTAAAAAGTTAACTAGAATGGAACTATTGAGTTCGGCAAAAGAACCCATGTAGCGTGGAAAATCAATATTTAAATGTTGGCCCTGAATCATGAAAATGTTTCAGGGCGACAATTTTTTTGGGGTTCCCATACACCCTGAAAAGGTCTCTATTTGTATCAGAAGATGCGTAGTGACAGAGTTTCGACGAGGGGGCGGGGGGGGGGAGGGGGGGGCAGCTAATGAAGGGCATTTAAATGAGTCATTGTGGGCACAGGGAACCAGCTGAGCTGAATATCAGGATTCCATAAGAAGCACGGGGACTGATATCACGCCCAACCGATAACGAGCTCCCAGAAAGCCAGGGTCTGGAACATAAGCCTTGAATTTATGAATATCATCATCATCATCATCAAACGTCCTGGACATGCTGATAACTAAAACCATGCAGCAAATTCCCATAAACTCAAAACAATTGAGATTCTTGCTTCGATCCTCCGGGACAATTGCTAAATATTATATGGACTTTATATTTATTAAATATTTATATTGTCTTTTCTGAGACATAATTGTTTCCCAATTATTATCATAACGCAAAATAGCATGCAATTACGCACACAATAACCAAAGATTTTTTGCTTTCAGATATCATTAAAGTGATACATAAAACAGAGTCAATTATAAAATGAATTCTTGTGGAATGATATTTGGTACTAATTAAAGTGCAATTACAGTATACAGTATACAAGAAGTGTCAGACCAAGTTTGCCAACTTGAATAAATCCAGAAACTCATTTATGTCTTTTTTTTGGTTGTAAGCAAATAATTCTGGAGAAATATAGGCATCTAATAAATGAGACAAAACTAAAAATAAATGAGTATTCATTACTGATGTTCAGTCAGTAAGTGGTTCTCTGACCCCAGCATAAACCTTCCTGGTCTTTCTCAGCCTAGTAGCTCTATGAAGTTCTTCCGTAACACCAAGACAGACCAGTGACGCACGTCTCTCCATTTGCTCTTCTCATCTTAGAGTATTAGGCACTCACCATATAATATGATTTTTTTTTTTAAATGTGGCTTGATGCTGACTTCTGGCCATATAGATGAAGAGAGGGGGGTTATTGTATCGGGGCTCCACTCAAAAAATCACTTTGGGGCCCTCTCATAACTACTTGTGCACTGACTTCTTGTGGCTAGCAGGGGGCCCCCTACATATCAGGGGCCCCATGCAACTGCATGGCTTGAGTAGTCCCATGTCTTGTTCTTCGAAGATAATGGTGGCTAAATTTTTACATGCGGTCAGAATTCATTAGCTGATTTTTCTCTGATATAACATATATGCGTAGTGGATGATTTTCCTAATTTGACCCTCTAGTACATTGTTTCAGAATCCAGTCCGCAGGGAAACCAGAGACGGTCCCCAAGTTTGCTCCCTCCCAGATCCCTGCCAGATAGTCCACGTTTTTGGGAAAAAACGCAGACTGTTGTCGACCCCTGAGGACCGGATTGGGAAACACTGCACTGCATTCGGCTCCCTGAGGCCATGTCGAGCCACAGAGGTCGGGCTCATTATTCTTGTTTACTCAGTTACTGCTTAATTGCGGAGAAGGGACTGTCCTTTGTTCAAACACATAGATGATCGTCGCAGCAAAGCCTCCCACTCAAGCTTTAATCCATGCATTATTTCCTGGCGCCTCTCGATTCTTCCCTTTTATTCACAATTTTTATTTTTTCTCAAACTGATTGCCTTAATTTTGCATGGCCGCTTCAAGCGGTCTCAAGTGGTTTTTAAGATTGGAGCCCCCCCAGTTTCCCCCCCCGTGTGTTACCAGCCCACAGTCCATTATGGATGAAAGTCAGAGACAGACCTTTTACTAGTAATTACCTCAGGAGAATTAATTGCAGCAAATAAAGATGTTCATATAAAATGCATTTCAAATTAAATAAGATAGTGGCATGCTGGTCACCCCATCCTGACAAACAGAATTTATTTTCTGCTGGATGGAGGTTTTAATCTCCTAGGTCAGCTGACAGATTTATTCGGACAAAGCTAATATACTGTATTTTGACCATGCGGCAGGGAAGGGCATCGGCTCAGATGCGTTAACGAGAGCTGCATTGGAGCAGACACGCTGCTGTGATCTTTGTCACACACCACGTGTCCAAAGCACCTTTGCAAGTGCCAGTTTTACAGGAGAACCATTTTCTAGCAGGATGTTTATTCATGAGTCCATCCGTAGGCTTTTATCATTTTCCTTCTCCTTTTTAGATGAGATGAAATTAAATTTATTTATTTAGCCCAAAACATCCCACTCTGAAATCCGTTTCAAGTATCGGTGAGCCAATTTCTGAAGTCAGAGTTTATAGTGTGTTATTTTAAAAAGCCTCGCAGTCCTGCAACGACGCTGTTACCATGCACACTAAGATGACTCATACATTTTTTAAATATGTTATGGTAATGAAAAGATGCATATGTTATAGTCAAGCTTTGAGCTCATGATGTGCATTTCATGTATTTATGCTTAGAACGTACAGGACGTGTTTCGCTCACTTGGGGTGCAGGGTAATGATTCTGGAGAACTTTGAAGTCAATGCTAACCATGCACATTTTACAGAAACTGGCAACCATCCACGCGAGACAAACGTACATTCAGCTGAAGAACGCGCCAGAAACTCACCGAGGCAGAACAAAGTGAGCACCAACAGGTCAAGAAACTGCTGTCACGTTTGCAGCTCTGTTGACTGATTTAGACAGTCATTATCTGCCAGGTAATTTGTTCTGATGGCTTTTAGCTGAATGAAGGACTTGAGAAGATGGGATGATGGTGACCATGGCCTCCCTTCAACCAATGCCCCCCACCCCAACCTAAAAACCTCAACTCTGTTCTCCTCACAATTAAACAGAGGGGGTGGGTAGTGGGAGATGGGAGCAATTGAGATAAAGGTCATAGAAAACAGCCTTGGTATGATTGCCACAGGGAGAAGGTCACACAATACAGGACTACGATATCACAGGGAGAAGGTCACACGAGGCAGCGGAGCGATGGAACCTCTGCTACCACAGCCATAGAGAAGCTCAGCACTTTTTTCTAGCTATACACACATAAAACAATAATCAGTAAATGGTAAATATCACAAGCCTGAGATTTAGTAATTATAGTAATAATAAAGTGATAGTACACGTTATTTATAATTACTATAAATCCCAGCCTTCAGTTATATTTTGATTACAAGGCTAAGCATGGGTTCATTGTGATGAGCTGAAATGTAGGGAATCCTGTGAAATGTAATATCTGTGATAACCACTGGACCAGAAGGAGGCGTAGTGGTTAGGGACAAAATTGAACATTACAGGATGCCGCTTCAAGGAAAGCGATTTGCTTGTTGTAACCTTGAGCTTTATTAAGGTACTTAACCTGAATTGACCTTGTGAAATACACAGCTGCGTCAATGGGAAAAAAATGGCTTTTTAATATCGGCTAGGGAAGAAAAATCCAAGCATTTTAGCAAAATTCCTTATACTGCACCAAGTGGCAGTGCATTGATACTGACCCGGATGTCGCATTAAAACACTCCTGGCGCTGTTGATGCTTCAATAAGGAACAGTAAGTAGCCAGGTCCGATCCAGTCCATGACCACATCTACCCCTCGTTAGCCCAAGGACGCCTCCACGGAGCCTGTCCCTCTGCAGTCCAGAAGAGCTTTATGGCCCAGAGAAGATTAAGTCACCACTTAAGGATGAGAACAGGTTTTGGGTCAAGCCCCCAAGCGGATTCCTGCTGCAGTAATGCTTAACCTGAATCACTCTGGCTGAATAAAAAAGATATTTATCCATTAGAATGAGGTTGTCATGGTGTAGTTCAGAGGTTAGAGGTGTGTCCTGAAGGTTGTGGGTTCAACCCTTAATTGCTGGCAGTGGAATTATATCACTGTTGGGCCCTCGAGCAAGTCGCTTACCCCTAACTGCCCTAGAGACACAGTCTGAGTGCAAGAATTCATCACATATATATTTCTTTGAACAGAAGAATCTGATAAATAGAGAGTCATCTTGGATGAATGTTGACTAGCTGGCATTTTTTTCTCAGTAGGTTAACTAAGGATGATCACCAGATTCCTGCCTTTATAGGTTTTTTTTAATAGGCATTGGTGCTCTGACCTGATCTCCCTCGAAATGAAGAGTCTCCTTGTTTTTCCACAAAGTTCGGCACATTGATTCCTTCTGTGACTTAATCATGTTTTTCACAAACCATGAAACTGCAATGACAAGGAGTAATTGATATTATTATCAAACCTAAAAGCTTTTCCTTTCCTTCATAAAAGCCCTGTAAACCACTTATGCAATTTTCTGTTATTTACAGGATTTGCCTATTATTGTTATGCGAGGAGAGAACGGCAAGAACATCCACTCAACTCCTCACTCAACTGTAGGTGGCCTGTAGAGGTGGTGGGGGCGGGGCACTTGGGGTCATATATATCTCATTTCCCTCTGGGTGGGGGAGGGGCAGGGTGGAATAGTGAAGCTATAGTGAGATTTTTGGAAGACAGCAAACCTGGGGCTCAAATGAAGGCAGTGGCAGCTTGGATGATGCATTTTTGGAGGATCGTGACCTTATCAGACCAATAAAAGTGACACAGTGACCTGGGGATGAGGGCCAGGCTCCGTGCGAAAGGGAGGCTCCACGCGACCATATGCAGGTATTTCTAGCCTGACATTTCGGCAGCGGGAAGCCGTTGCCTATGAAAGCTGGTAATTGGCGGCTGGTTATTTTTGTCACAACACAGCAAAGAAGCACAGTGATTAGTGCCTTTACTAATGGCCGGGGGGCACAGAGCATCGCAGCCGTGACTGATCCGGGCTTTTAAGAGCATTTCTGTGCAGTGCATTGAATTACCCACTGGGTGAATGAACTAAAGACAATGCCTCAATTCCTCAGAGACACACACAGGGACACAGAGTCTGCAGATCCTCACCTTGCCAGCCTGTGCTTCCAGCTCCTCCTGCACCCTGGTGGCAGTCATAATTAGATCCTCAGCTCCCCCCCCCCCGTGTTAACAGGTTGTCCATCGCCATGCGGGTGCCACCAGTGAGGCATGGGTACAAAAGGAGCGCCACAGCAGGTGCCACGTTGATTTAAGAGCACAGGAAGCTCTTTCAGTCACTGGAGGGAACAAGCTGATGAACCTTTGAAGACAGAAATTGTGCTCCGATTGTGCTTGTGTCACCCAATGCAGATATGGGTGGAGGGGGTACAATAATTTGCATAAAAGCATTTATATAGTTATATAGAGGATGGTTATTGAAAACGGTCCAGAAAGTACATATCCAGACCAACATCTTGTTTTAGCCTAGCCGTTAAGTATAATGAGTCTTTTTGTCAGAATACTCAACAGGTTAGTTGAAACAAAATTTTGGTCTGGATTTTTACTTTCTGGACTTGAACAATCCACTTATGACTGAAAATAATAAATGCATTTAGACAAGAAAGAGGATAAAGTTGGTACAAAAACACTCACCTTAAGGACAGAGACACAAAACACAGTCCAAGATAAGTACGGCAGGAAAAGGCAGCGTAAATTACACCAAAATAGAATATAAACATGCAGGCAGAAACTCGGAGCACTACTGCATTCCAGTTGGCCTGTGTTTGCCAAATGGACAGCTGCAAACAGCGCAGCAGTTCACATAGTTGAAACCATGCAACTCAGCGGTACCAATCTGCAAGTTGCTAACAGCAGCTTTTGGTAAACATAGCCCAGATTAGACTGAAACATCTCATCTCTCCAAGCTGTGATCCTGGGCTTCTGACTGACTCAGGAGTACGACGGTCACATGCCATGTCGGGATGCTCGTTTGTCATTTCACAGGAAGCTAAACTCCCACCGTCAACCACAATAATGCCATGAAAATGAACAGCAATAAAGCAAAGCCACCCAAAGCAACTGAATTTCACTACCTTCACTGGTGCTGTGGCAGCTTGGGAGCCTCTTGTTATAATCGTCTGCAGCTGTGTGTCACTTGGCCCAGACACAGACTGTATTTCAAATGGTTCACTCACTCATTTATACGCTTTTGGAAAAAGGGTACAGTTCACTATACAGTTCTATTGAAGGTCATGAACCTAGTTGACATCTGATATTTTATTACAATAGAAAGAGATCACTAGTACTACCTTAAGTACCTTTTTATCCATCCATCCATCCATTTTCCAAACCGCTTATCCTTACCGGGTCGCGGGGGGTCCGGAGCCTATCCAGTGCGGCGTGGACGGATGCCCCATGTGGAATGGGGAATGGACCAATCACAAATAGCTGCCAATCTTGGGTTTAATCTGTTTCTCGCTGGCACCCATTGGCTCAAATCACAGACCGCGGACAACCCACGCTCTTTGGGAATTGAAGCCTTCTCTTATCACTAATAATTCCGCAGCCGATGGCAAGACGATAGCAGAATGAATCCTGACCCTTTATTTGCGGTGCTACATTGTCCAGCTGACATATATTTGTATGATACACAGAACTTAGTTTATTTGGAAATGAAGAGTATGATATTTAATTAAGGTACGGCTAAATCTAAAATAATAAGGTATAACAACTGTTATAGAACATCTTTATAATACTAAATATGGATAAACGTTATTATCCCTGTAGCCTCTGGTATGGACCCCGGACCCCCTGGCACCCTGAATAGGACAAGCCAAAGCAGAAATTGGACGGATATATTTTGATAGATTGTATTACAAGCAGGCGCAGAGGCAGGGGGTGGCCGTGGCCATCCCCCGCCGAACCCCGGCCACCCTATTGGCCCGTCCTGGTCTGACCACAGCCATCCATGCAAATAAATATAGTTCTAATTTATGACACCCCCAAAATGATCACATAATCATCCTGGCCACCCCACAGAAAATTTCCTGGCTCCGCCACTGATTACAAGTAACACCTTGCTTTCATTTTGTGTTTTCTTTGGACAGTAATTATTTCAGTTATCTTTGCACATCTTTCCTACAGGTTCTTCATCTGCCATTTATGGAAATGTTGTTCAGGTAAACTTTGAGCCTAGGAGTCAATAAGAGCACGCAGCATCACGGCGTTAGCCTCCTGAGTGATTTCAGTAGTGCAAAACCGGTCCTGGGAAATGGGCAGAATCTGCCAACATCAAGCATAGAGCCGTGAATCCAGGTATTGTTACAAAATTCAGATAAGCCGGTTTTTGGATGGCATCATTCAGTTAGCTGCCGTATTTCATCCAAAGCAGTCTGCGGTGTCGCCCATTTGCATAGCTGGCATCCTTTAGCGGATACTGAGGTCGTCCGTGAGAATTGGATCAGGCAAGACAGCATCCTGCAGGGCGGCCACCTTCCCCTCAGTGGGCTTATCAAAGCAAATGTTGCCTCTCTGTATCACCTGCTGTGGAAACAGTCATCATTGACCACAGGTGACAGCAAGCAGGCAGGAGACTGGTAGTGAAGCACGACTGTGGCAAACAGGACTGTCATGCTGTTACGTGTGGGTATGTCTTATATGTGGGTATGCCATGTGCTGGAAATTCTATCCCAAAGCTGTTCTCCTTCAACCCAGCCATGTAAACCCCCCCCTCAGGACATCCCTAAGCTTTGTGGTCTTTTCACACTCCTCTCCTTCTGTAGTCTGTCTCTGTCATACATTCTTACTCTCCTAATCATGGTGTATTATGCCGCTAAATAAGCAACCATAATGCTGCAAATCAGAAATGTGAGAGGATTATGGGAAAATAGGACATTTGGTAGCTTGGATATGGCACAGCCAGACCACCAGCAGTTCTGGATAGGAAATCCATCTGACGCTAAGCAGGTCTGGGCCTGGTCTTTACCTGATAGAAAAGGTTGCTGCTGGCAGAGGTGCTGGTGTGGTCTACAGGTTAACCCACCCTGTGGTTTGTATGGATCCCAGTGCAGTGACCGGGACACTGTGCTATAAAAATGGCGCTGTCCTTTGGATGAGACGTAAAACCAAGGTGCTGCCTCTCTGAGCCCATAATAAATTCCTGGGCATCTTTTGAAACAGAAGGAGTGACAGCCCGATGTCCTGGCTAAAACTGCCCATTGTGGCTCTTTCAAATCTGGTCTCCTAATCATCCTATATCTAACTGGTGAATTCTCTCCTGGTATGGAATGGCTGCCGTCACATCATCTATGTGGGGGCTACACAGGGGTGGTGATTGAAGTGGCTCCCCATGGCTTCTGTAAAGTGCTTTGGGTGTCTTGAAAAGCGCCATACTAATGTGATGTTCATTCATTCACAGAAGAAAAGTCTGCCAGAATGCACATAAAATTTGTTTTAGTTCAATCAAGCCCTAGGATGATTTTAACTTTCTTTCTTACCACAATTTCGCCCTGGAATCAATAAAATAAATCTTACCACCCTGCCCAGGAAGAGCGGGTACTCTCCGTCAGCTGCCAGTGCCCTTTGTCCGGAACACACGGCAACTACAGGGTCCAAACAGGGACGGATTATGGGTTGTGTGGGCCCCTGGGCAAAACGTTGGCGAGGGCCCCCCCCCCAACCAGCACCAACACCACCCCGGCACCACTGTTTCCATCAGAGGCCCTATAGGCTCAGGGGCCCTTGTAGGAAGAGGATCACAGAATGTAGGCCCTCTAAAATAGACAAACGAAAATACATTGTTGATAAGCGTTGCAAATTATTTTGGGCTAGGGGTCCCACGGGCCCCCTGCACCCCAAGGGCCCCTGGGCAGCGGCCCCGCTGGCCCGGTCTGTAATCCGTCCCTGGGTCCAAATGATCCTTTTAGGGTAATGCATATACAGGGGTGCCACTACAGATTTTGAACCCCATGAAAGCATATCATATTGGATCCACAGCCCAGACCAATCCAGTTATGTTCCAATGTTTTTAGAATCATCGTAACTTACCTCCTTTTTCGGCGCTCCATTGTATTTACGTAAACCCCTTTCCCCGCACCGAGTTTAGACGATCTGTCGGAACTGTTTTTCTTCAAACCGCCAGCAGGTGGCTCTTTTATTTCATTTCACCGCATATCCCGCTTGCAGGATCGCATTTTCAGGACACATAACCGAAGTATTTTCGCGATGGCAAAACATACCCAACAGGCAACAAGTGCAAACAAGGACAGTGGGTTCTTATGAAAAATATTTTTTTTCCTTCCTGTTCTACAATTTAAACTGAATTATGCAGTTTTATTGATGGATTAAAAACTTCTCCATAGGATTTTTTCAAGTGCCTTTTATCGACACTGGATTGCTGTCTGTGTTCATTTTCACTCCGACGTTTTTCTTCCTGTCTTACTCTACCCACCTTTAGCAACCTCCCTGAAAGCCCTTACAACCTCGCTTTTAAAAACGCTGCAGCTGAATCACAACTGCATACCTCATAACAAAGAACAGGCACACATTTTTGCATAGCAACAGTGATTTTTTTTTTTTAATTATCATTATTGTCTTCTGTACAAAATCATACACACATTCAAAGGCGAAGCAGCCAGTGATGGCCAGTCAACTAGACACATAGGAAATAACGACGGTTATCAGGAGTCATTGAGACACACGGCATGCGAGAATAGACGGAGTGACCTACAGAGGCCAGAAACTACAGTCATCTAGTGTAACGCTTCCAAACCCGGTCCTCTGGACCCATGGACAGTCCAGGTTTTAGCTCCCTCCCAGCTCCCTGCCAGACAGTCCACATTTTTACAAAAACGTGAACCGTCTGGGAGTTCCTGAGGACCGGACTGGGAAACACTGATCTAGTACAAGGAAGTCTTCGGTGAAAGATCTCCCTTCCCCTCCAGAAGAACAGAAGTCACCAGAATGACATCCCATGACACAATGACTATGAAATGGTGTATGTCACCGAAGACCCCCCACCCCCACCCCTATTACTGGAAGCCCAACACCTGTAATACCAACAAGACGTGGGGGGCCCCCCCCCCCCCCCCCCCCCCCCCACCACCCGGCAGAAGGGAGGTTATGGGAAAAAAAAAAAAAGGAGGAAACAGAGAAGGGAGATGAGGGGATAGAAAAGGGGAA
>JABFDZ020000045.1:3445656-3456402 GCA_019775955.2 Pollimyrus isidori | reverse complement strand
GGGCAGTGCAGGGCACGAGACAGGGGTGCCCCCAGGACAGAATGCCAGGGCAGTGCAGGGCACGAGACAGGGGTGCCTAAAGGGACAGAATGTCAGGGCAGGGCAGTGCAGGGCACGAGACAGGGGTGCCCCCAGGATAGGATGCCCATTATCCTAACTGCGTGTTTAGGATTGTGGGAGGAATCTGGCATTTCTGTGAGACATGCACAGAGCAGGGGAGGAATTCGAACCCACATCCCTGCAGGTGTGAGCCAACGCTATCCACAATACCAACACTGCTCTCACTCCCCTTCAGTGCCAAATATCTTATGTAACAACAGGACACCAGTTCCAGGAGTGGAGTTGAGTGGGGAGGGGGTGTTTGCCCCACCCCTACCCAGAAAACCCTAAAAAAGAAGCTACTACTTTTAAACCTGTTCTTTGCATCTTATCTCAGTTTGTCCCTAACCTCAACCTAACATTAATGTGTGGGCTGTAAGGCCAAAACATGCCTCCTTCTGAATATATCATCTCCCTGGGCAACATGCAATGTACAAACAGGTTTTTTGTCACCTATCGGTTGCCATATGGTACTGAAAATATGCCACCTTGAAAACCAACGTCATCCGACAAAATCAAAATCCTCACAAGCCAGGATTCTATCTTTCCAGCCTTATGCAGCAGCCTGTGCACACAGGCAATGGCAGACAGAACACAGACTAATCTGTTTAATCGATTATTTTTTATGAGTGTGACAGTTATTGGGGTGGTGTGGATCACTGAGACACAATAGCCATTCTGGTCTATCATGGCATCAGCTTTACATCAGAAACTAGGGTGAAAAAAATGCAGGCAGCAGCTTCTTGCAAGCAAGCAGTTCAAAAGCATTTTCATGGGAGAAAGCGGGAGCGCTATGTGCCATCGTCAGGTCATGTGACCATCGTCAGGTCATCCTTTTCCAGTATACCTTTCCTGTGACATTTTTAGTGTTCCTGCATGACAGTCTATGAGGTCACATTGGTGCTCTTGTGACAGCAAACTTAGCAGCGACATGTTTTTGCCCATCTGCACTTTAAATGAGGAATTCCCAAATTTGCATTTCCCGGTTTCATTTAATGAGCCAGCTAGCCTTTTCCACAGTGAAAAAGAGAGACCATTTGTAAGTTCATTCATGAGCGTAGAACACTGAAAGAGACAGAAAGGGGAACTGACGTCGTAGTGGATGGTGACTGTGTAGCGATTAGATATTCTAAGAGATCTATTATGGCATTCTCGGGTACAGAAACACTGGTGGCAGTGCAACAAAGCAGAGAAGCAGCAGATGATGTGTTTCAGAAAGATGCTAGGAGACAGGAGAGCTGTGGCTTACAGGTAATACCAGTATTCAAATACTGTAGAAAACAAAGATTGGTGAAGACAGGAGTCTGGAAGGATGGATATTGTAAGCGACAGACAGTGTCGGACACAGATACTGCAGAAGCTGCAGGGAAGACTCACGTTCTTGAAGCCCCGGTAGAGAATCTGCAGCTCCTTCTTGGTGAACTTGGTCTGTTCCAGCAGCTTGTCGAGGCCCTCAGGCCGGTAACACACCGTGGAGAGCTCAAAGTCGTCCTCCACACTGTCTGTGGGCGGGAGAGACACGGGACGGCTGTTTAATGACCAAGGCCTGCGTCTCCAGATGGCGCCGATGGGGGAGAGAAGCTCTGAGATACACCACAGCTTATCTAACTGTATCCTGAACATGGGAATGACAGGGGGTCAAGGAGAAACCAATGTAACATGACCCCATTTATACGTTGTTCTTCATCCCCCAAGAACCAACCCCTATAAAACACATCACATGGTTATATAAGACGACAACAACAACAAATTTGTGCCACGAGAATTAACATTATGCTTCATGAAATTTGACGATGATGAAGAAACAACCAAGAGAATGACTCTTGGATATGCAGTGATACCAACAAATAGAACGTTGGAGAAGCAGACTGAGATACTGACAACCAAAAATAACATCTATGTAACGTAAGGAGTTTTTAAGAAAAGAAAAAATAAAAGATGGCAGGACATCTTTCCAGAAAATGGGTCAGTTGTCCAATCTGGTCAATTGAAAAACATTAATTGAAAGCCAAAACAATTACAGCTCAACAGAAACTCAGCATTGTTTCTGGGTTCTGTGGTCGGCATTGACTGCGGTGTTTTAGGGCTTATAGGTAACCTGCCTCGCCTCAGAATGCAGGTGCATTTCAGGTATTCCACACACCTCGTTTACACGCATGTGCAGCCCTAACACGCCTGCTTTACCAAAGCCCGTAAGTCCAGCAGTACCCTGAATTTACAGAAAATAAACCTGTCAGCAATAAAGTCCCCAAAGATCAATGTGCAACTCAGAAATGTGGTGACACTTCTGGGGGAAGCTTCCGGCTGCCTACCTAGGACTGGCCTCCGGTTAGGTGCAGATGTTTCCCCACTGAAGCAGAAAGCGTCCACTCAGTCCAAGCATGCTTCGACACACGTGGTGTGGAAAGTTGTGAGGTGAGCATTGCCACTGGGAGTTAAAATGATCCTAATCTAATACCTAATCACAACACCAAAACCTATTTCCTCAGTTCCCTGAATATGAGGCCCCAGTGATAAGCAGAAACCAGCGCTGTCTTATCTGTTCCCATTACTGGGGAAAACTGGGGGGGGAATGGGACTGAGACCGAAGTGTTTGGGTTTTCACTATGCATTGGGTGTGGCCATACCATGTATAGGACGTGGGAGGGGGCGGAGTCAGGGAAATGGGAGGAGACAGACATATAAGGCAAAGAGGCACTTGCATTGACTGACTGTGGGGGTGGAGCTTGGCCCGCAGCACGGCAGCAGTTTGAGGAATCTCTGCTTTATGGTTTTTTTGTTTTGGCTGGAGGGGGGGTTACCTGCAAGTCACCAACCACAGCGAGAGAGAGATTAGATGGGGCAAGGCGGGGTTTGGGACACCCCACGGGCGCTCAGGCACACAGGGGCAGACAGACGTGGGACATGCATGCACGCACACACACGCCAAGCTGCGATGGTGCACCGTGCATATCATGCGGAATCCGTATCGCATGCTTTAGCGTGATCCAGCTTCCAGTCCAGCAGCCACACACCACAGGGATGCATAGCAATAACAACTAACTAGCGATCAGAATGTTTCCTGCTCTCAGTGGTAACAGTGCAATTATCGGCCTATATAAGTGGTTAAGTGTAGCTGCAAAATTATTATTATATAATAATAATAATAATAATAATAAGCTCATTACGAAGATTTCAAGACTGACTTGGATTTTAAGTGGGAGTGGGGGACATTCCCAGGAAAATCGAGAAAAATTACGGAACTTTCCAGAATTGGCACTGTGCAATGTGTTTCTAAGTTGTTTTTTACAAAGTATATGAGATCCTGTTGGTGCAACAGATTGCACAACGGAACCCTCCCCTGGTCCACTAAGTGGCCACTCCGACCATGGCTATCTGGCCTGTCTGCTGCCTCTAATGCTGTGCCCGGCGCCCCCCGTGTGGAGGGCAGATGAACTGCAGGATCAAAAAGCTGGCAGGGTGTCTGTGATCTGCTGGGGGCCGCACCATCTCACATGTACATACGCACATACACTCCCACACACACACACACACTAATCTGTAACTCACACATGTAAGGATGCAACCAAAGCACATCAACGCACCAGCTCATGCAAGAGGGTTCTGTCACAAGGGCTGACATTTGCTGACCTGGCTTTGAACAAAACCTTCTGCAAACCATCACCCTTCAGCGGTGAATATGTAAGCGGCGGCTATGGGTGGCTACAAAAACGCAGCGACCGTCTCCCACCAAAATGGGTGCCATTGTTGCAACAGATCCTATCAAACCGTTATGCTGACAGTACCAATGTTTTTTTTGCTAGTTTAACTAGATGTGCACAGATGCTGCAGACCAATGATGAATCACTGCTGATTATGATGATACCTAAGGCCACCTAAAGGTGACAATCACCAGCTTTCCGTGACGTTTCCCTAAAAGTACCTGATGAACCAAGTGCGTAAACACTGTGTCACCTGACAGCCGCACAATTCCATCCCCGAAATGCTCCCTGGCTGCCGTGGTAACCGTGACATGGCAGCGGGGCAGCCGTTTCTATGGCAGCTGGGTCTGGCTCTCGCCCATAATTCATGCAGGTGCCCGGGCAACGTTCTAGAGCCTCTTAAGCAAGCGGCCACCAAGCCTGACAGCCACCGCTTGGGCTGGCACATGACCAGCGGGAGAAACCGCCGGCGTTTTTGATTCACGGTCACCGTGACGATGGCGAACCGTCTGAGATGGACTCATACTGGGTACCAGTCTGCCGCTCTGTCAGAACACGGGTCTGCTGCAGCAATGACACCCTTTGCCTTTTTACTGTGTTTAATAAGCTACAGAAATGAAAGATTGAAACACTAAAACCAAAGTGCTGAACTACATACGGTTTAAAAGTGTCTTAATAAAACCACATTTAAAAAAAAGAAATTGTCAGAGAAGTAGAGGAGGAACGACTTGGTCTAGCACTGAGAGGAGCAAATAACAGAAACCCCTTCACAGACACATACTGTAAGGAGAAGAGCAGGATAAATAATTCCCCTCAGTACTGACCCTGGATCAGTTTAATCACTTTGGGTATAATGTCCAGATTTAGGATTAGCTGATCACAGGCATCGCCGGGGGGGTCCAAGCTTCTGAGGGAATTTTGGGCAATTTGTTCCTGCCGACACTGATCCAGGATCAGCTCCTATGAGCCTAATCCAGGCCCACGATTCACTACGTCACCAAACCCTCACAAATTGGCTTGGTGCTCCAGTGAGAGACTGTCCCCTTCAGAGACACATGCATCCAGAATGTGACAAACCCCACCCCACCCCTTTTTCCCGTCTCTGACTGAATCCACACGGGCGGTGAATGGCGGCCGCCTCCCTGCCCGTTCTGCGCGACGCGCGGGTCACAACACACATCTCATATCATGCCGTAATCCACTGAGGAACATGGGAGGCTCAAGGCCCGGAGAACGTGGGCACGGACCCGAGACTCAATGGCTGCTGGTTCCAGTCTGTCCTTGAATAAAGTCCTCACACCAGAATTACCCAATTAAAAGATCCGGCCATATAAATGGATGTAACAGTCAGTCTGGCTGAATAAAAGCGCCACCAAAGCAATAAAACTATAATGATGATAACGGGAAACCTTCCTAATATCTGAAATATCGCCAATGCGTGGCGCTCCCTCTGTCCACTGTGGTCTGTAAACTATGTTCTCTCTTCCTGTTCATATATGTTTTTTCACAGTAATGAGTCAGAAAGGTTCACATATTTACTGGACAATATAACACAAAACACAGTAGGTACACTGGCTCTCTGCTGGCATTCTTCCATTGCATGATACCTGGAGGTACATAAGCATTTGTAAAAGCAGCCCCCCCACTACATACATTCTGCATCTCCCACTACCTGGGCTGAATGCCAACTTTTGCCCATTTCTATTTTACTTGTGCTAACTCCCCCCCTGCCCACCCATACCCAGCACCTCTGTCAGTCTCGCTACACCCTATATTAGAATATTTACGTCACCTGTCAGCCTTGACACCCACCCTGAATTCCAGTGCCATCACAATGGGATACCAAACCACTGGGGTGCAAAGGAACATCAGAATGACAGAGTGGTCAGGTAGGCAGCTCCAGGGTGATGGGTTTGATTTCTTGTTTGCATGTATTCTCCGGGTTGGAGTAGGGTCAAGTTGTCTGTTGCATGATCCCATGACTGACATTCCACCCAGACCGATTTCTGCCCTGTGCCTCTTGGGATAGACTGAGGAGAAAATGGACCAACCATCATGTATGGGTACCACATAAACAAACATGCAGCTGGCACTGCGTAAACTGAGACCAGTTGCTCTGAATGGGAAACGGACTGGAATTGTTCAAAGACATAACTGCATGGGAGCTCAGCAGGTTGTGCCTGCAACCGGAAGGTTGCCGGTTCAAATCCCATGATTGGCAGAATGTTCCCATTACCACTGGACCCTTGAGCGAGGCTCCCGACCCCCACATGCTCTAGGGAGGCTGGATAAATGGCCGACCCCGGGCTCAGACCTCAAGCGTCATTCTCAGCTGTGTGCGTGTGTGTATAAGTGTGTCTCTCAAAAGAGGGCAGGATGCCACAGCCGTAACGGTAATGCCACTCTACTTGTATAAATGGTAAATAAAGAATCGTCATTTTGCCCTTATCCACACAGCCTAGTCCATCTTCCTGTCCTCCTGTGTGGTGCGATGTTACTGTTGTTTTTACTAACACTGCATAATCGCCGTGGCTGCAGACACCCTGATGGAAAGCCCTCACTCAAACGCATATCTCCAGCCCTCACGCCTCTCGCCGTGACACGCCACCCCTCCCACGCTGCCTTTCCATCTAACGGACGCCAAACGTGGTATCGTAACTTTGCACCGACAGCTTTGGGGACGTCTGCCTCATGCTGCTGCTACAGCTCCCGTTTGCCTGTACGCTCGCTCATATACAGGAGAGAGCGCAAACAGGATGAAACAGCAACAGGGGTATCGACACATCAAGCAAACAAACAAATAAACACACCTTTCAAGAATGACAGAGAAAAGAAAAGGCCCAGAATCTCAACATTCAATCCACCTAGAATGTCAAGATTTCATAAGAGCCTGCAGTTCATAATATTTCCCAAACCCCATCAATGACAGCAGATCCGATAGCTCTGGTCACTGTTAAACCCGTGTCGCCTTCCTCTCCTTTAACTCCAGAAGGATGATTAACAGGTTAATCCCGTCACCTTCCTGATTGGTTAATTGAATATATTTAATCAGTCAAATTCATATATTGATAGATACATGCTTTCTGTTACCTAGTGCCCCAGAGGTAACAGGTGTCCAGGAAAAAGTGAAGAGCATTTACATGATTACTTCCTCACACACAATTTCATCATCTGCCTTCAGTTAAGGATTAATTAATCTAAAAAAAGCTGCAAAAAGTCAACAGAGCCTCCCATTGGCCTCGCACTTCCTTGCTGTGGCTGTTAATGAATTCTCCCCAAGTCAGTCCCCAGAATGTCTCTGCACACAAACCAAAGTTCCTCAAGAGTCACTAATGGTTTAAAAGGCACAATTACTGGAATTATCCCATAGCAATGAACCACAAGGATTTGGTCAATCTGATTTTAAGTGCTTTGCCTGTTGCAACATTTCTCACTGGTGAGACTGACCAGTGTCTGGATGGCGGGAACTTAACTTGGCTGAGTAAGATGACCTTTTTGACCTTGGATAAGTGGATACGGGAAACAGATGTACTAGTATTGACCATTGTGTCTAATATTGTAGGTGTCTACAGCCCAGACTGATGTAGCACCTACCAAACAGCCAAGCAGGCTGCTGCTCAAGAGCACAGAATCAGGGATCTGCCCAATGCCCTGAGGCAGAGCAGCCTAAGGCAGGGCAGCCTAAGGTAGAGCAGCCTAAGGCAGAGCAGCCTAAGGTAGGGCAGCCTAAGGCACAGCAGCCTAAGGTAGAGCAGCCTAAGGCCGACAGGCTTCAGGTTCTGGGGCCACACAGCAAGACTGGAGTACTTAACAGGCTTCCATACTTTTACTGAACCATACAATCAAGTCAGAACAAAAGATTCAAATGCAAGGCAAGACCATGACCTTTCTTACTCTGTGTGTTGCCATTCAGAGATAGAACAGTAAGTCACGCCGTCATATGGAAACGCTAATTCAACTGCTTGAATTAGCTGTTCAAAACACACCATGGGCAAAGTGAAATAACACATCAGGAGCAGAAAACAGAAAGGAACATTCCTGAATCATTCCTGCCAAGCAGACATCCCACTCACAATATGTCAGCCGGCAGAACCTGCCCTCACCGCCGACTGTAAAAACAATGCAAACTTCAGCACGGTCACGAATGCAGACGACTGTTTCATCTGGCAGAAAAGAATTAAACAAAAAGCAGTACCCTTGATTAAAAGGCACCTAGAGGATGACAGAACAAGAAGCCGGCTTTTCCAAAAAGTAACCCCCCCCCCCCACAAGGAACTTTACCTTCCACTACTCCAGCTCCCCCGACGGGCTCGAAAAGACCAAACTGCTCCAGAACCTTGACGAAGAGCCCCATGACCACCAGGACGGCTACGATCTCCAGGCCATCCAGGTCCATGCTGCGGCTGCCCTTCTGAACGCACTACATGTCCTTCGTCACCAACCACGACAGCCTCCACTTGCTGTTCGCAGGGGCTCATTCCCCCCCCCCCGTTAATTCCAGCTGTAGCCCCTCTCCTTACGCCTCAATAAACACAGTCCAGTTTCTCCAAACCTGAGGGATGAGCCGGGATCCACATCCAAGGATGCCTCTAGTTAGGGATTCTGGGGGACCCCCCCCTCTGTCCTGCCCGTGGGGAGCTTCAGAGCACTCTGTCAAAGCCTGAGGGATGGCAAGGCCCCCCCCCACCGCCTCGCAGAGGGGCTGGGGAAGCAAGGGAGTCTCCTAACTCTGTGACAGCCAGCGTGAGTCTGTTACTGCCAAAGTATGAGCGAGGGAGGCGGGAAAAGAGGGAGAAAACAAATGAGAGAGAGTGAGCCATTCCCGCCCATTCCAGTGACACTACCTATACTGATTTGCCTAACGCTGTTACCTAGGTAACGGGGCGGCGGATACCTAGAGGTTCCAGCGACGGTTTAAAAACGAGCCCAGTGTTTGACGCCCGTTTTTTCACACTATACGCTAAGAAAAGACGACTTTGTTCAGTTTTAGCAGTTTCACACTCATAGCCTGCCAGCATTATGCTTCTACCTGTTTTTGTGAAAAGCCTTATCTGCCATTTGCCCAAACATGAGAACAGATAGACTGGAATGAGCTTTTCTGCATATCCCATCATGCTCTCCTTTTTTTAAAGGCACACACAGATATACTGTAGAGGTGAGAGCAAGACAGGGTCAGGCTGTTCTTCCAGCACCCCGGAAGCATTTTTCGGGCAGTATGGACCTTAAGGGCCTGGTTACGATGTGGTTCTTCTGCCGAGCATGGGATTCAAGGCCTAACCCACTGAGCGACACAGCGCCCCCCTGTGGTTTCTTACATGGAATGCTTTTAGCCCTGTCTCCAGGCCAGGGTCTCATGGAGACGTCATACATCACAGCATCTCCCTACCCTGCTGCACACATTAAAAATCGCCACTGGCATTTCATAGCTGCTTCAGCTCCGTCATTGAGACATTTCGGAATTTACATTTTCTCTGTTCTAATGAACCATATCAATCACTTTGAGTTAATTTATGATAATTCACATTTGGGTGCCATCAAGATGTCCGTCTGCGATAAGATGTCCAATTGGTGGTTTTTGCATTGTTTACAACAGCGTTGGCAGCCCTCTGGTGCCCTCAGGGCTTGCATAAATATTTACCACGGTGCCCGTTGGGGTCTTCTGGCCAAGCTCTGTCCCCGACACTTTGGCAGTGTGCATACAACCGCTCATTACCCCAATGTGTCACTCTGGATTGTTCCGGATTGATATGAGGGAGAGGAATGAGTGAGGGAGCAAAGAAGGCAGACAGAGGGATGGCGGACGAAAGCGCAGGATTGCAGTACCATTTATCTCGCTAGCAGCCCCTGGCAGACCTTGGAGAGGACGAAACCGCTGCAGGCTATTTCCAGCCGTTTCACTTGAAAGTGTTTGCACGGCTGATTAACCCAGAGCGAGTGAGCTCATTAAAAAAGCCACTCCATTTCCAGAAAGTTCCAGCATCACACATACATACACACGTCCCTTTAAGGTATCTTGTTACTGGGCACAGCGCTATTCCACGGCAGATTATGCCATCTCAGTCGGCTTCTCGATCCAGCAAGGCAGAATTATCGATTTCACGCCCACAGGACCGGGGGAGGATGCGGGGAATAGACTCAGGGGACACGCGCGTGGACACATCCGCTCATATCTGCACGTGTGTGCATGTTGGGCCTACTCACAGTACAGGGAGCTGCAGCCAAGTCTTCCTCCCCGAGAGTCACCTGACCTGCTGCTTCCCACCTACCTGCGGTTTAATAACTGCCATGGCAACCCAAAGACAGGAGGCATCGCGTTCGAAAATGCACAACACACCTGTCCCTTTAAGAGCAGGTTTAATGGGATACACGTATCAATGGACTCTCGTTTAGAATGGAGAACTCGCTGTGATTCAGATGGTCTGCCGGGAAGAAAAAAATAACTATGCTGCAAATGGTAACAAGACGGATAGAGCAGAAACAGCATTGATAATCTGCGTATTCTTCGGCTTTTAATTTTCAATGACTGGGACAGGTGGCACGGAGCATTCCCGGCGTATTCGCCCGCCGCCGCCGCGCAGGTCTAAAGCAGCCACCTGTGAGTCAGACACAGAAGTGTCACCGACAGACAGCCGCCGCAAAAATACACTGGGAATTTATTTTTAATTTCAGCGCGTAGCTGAAGCCCCCCCGCATTCGTCGCATACTCCCCGCCTCCCGCGTGTCATGTTCCGATGTTTTCTTTGTGTCACTCGTCAGAAGGCGATCTCTTCGTTATTTGTCGCAATTACGGCATCCTTAGTAATATCGAGTCGAACTTTTGTTTCCCCGTTGCATTCTGGGATCCCTGTGCCCAAAGTCAACAGGGTAACTAATGGCGCTTTTCCACTGCGTGGTACGACTCAGTTTGGCACGGCACGGTACGGTTCAGTTCGGCTCGGTTTGCGTT
>JABFDZ020000045.1:3378965-3396164 GCA_019775955.2 Pollimyrus isidori | reverse complement strand
TGGTGGGGACAATTTATGGTCATCTGAAAAGTGGTGGGGACATGTCCCTACCGTCCATACCGTAAACTACGCCCATGAACGCTGCTATGGGTAACATCCCAGGTGCTCCTGCAAGCATGCAGCCTCAGTTTAAGTCAGGTCTCGCCGCAGAGATGAGACAAACAGTGGGCATCAGAAGACGCATCCGCAGGGAGAAACAGTGCCATTCTCACATTAGGTTTCACAGGGGGGCACCTGCCCATTTATGTCAGTAATCTCTTAACGGTTCACAAAACCCATCCAGAAAATGTTGAGTGCATTATCCCCAAATGGAGGGCTAATCACATCTAAAGATCTCAAAGTTACTCGCTTTATTTATTTTTTTTAAAAAGGCACCGCTAAACGTCGGGGAGCACAGCCTCCACTGCACTGGGATCGGACATCCTCCTAGAACTGCCGACCCGAAGAAGCTTCCAGATGTTGGCGTGTATCTCCATGAACGGGGTCGAGGCGTAAAGGCCAGCGCTCCTTGCCTGTGGTGCCCTGATCTTCGCAGCTGCCCATCGCCAGGTTACCCACGGCGCATGGAGATGCCGGGTCGAGTCCCCGCATCATCGGAATTTATAATAAATAGAATTTTATGCAAATGAGTTGGTCTGGTACCATGTGCGGTAAATTAGATTAAATATCCTCATTGAGGCTCAGACAGCGCATCTGGGAACCACCCCCAAGGCTGCTATTTTTTTCCCTTTTTTTATAGTTGAGGGACCTCAAACCTTAACTATAAACCCTCCTTGTATTGCAGTTATGAGGCAAAGATTGGTTTAAATTCTAGACAACTTAAAACACAGAGCAGTCTGACGGACACCTAGGATAAGAATACCAGAATTACTAAACGTCCTTTGGAAATTTGTATTATAAATGACTATTTTTCCTTCGATATCTGTTCTCCAACAATGTTTCTGCTTCTGTCGCTTTGTGTTAAGTGAGTGTCAGTAATTGGGGAAAAATTAACCAATGAATTCTGTCAAACTACGGAAAAGTACAGCGGAGGTTTACATCTCGCCAGTATTTTAAAAAATAATTCAATGTTTCTCTTGGATGTTTCATCTCTCGGTTGGTGCAGAAACGCCGGTGTCATTTTTCGTCTTGCGCACTGGTGTGCAGGCGGGGAAGACAGTTAAATTACTCGCTTATAAAGCTGCCAAAAAAAAACTGTGAAAATGTGTAGTGTTTTTTATCGACAGTGCCGTTAAAAAGCTCTCACGTCGAGGCGTTGCTAAAACCTTCAATATTAGTTTTGTATTTCTTCATGAAATTTCTCCCACTGATGAGTCGTCTTGGGCGTATGAAGTTACTTATACACTATTCGTGTCATGCCCGTTAGACATGGAGACTCCAAGTTCCATATTTTAAGTATGAGTCACAAAGCCTTATTCTTATAAAAAAATAATTTGCATCACAGTTTATGTATTCAGTGCTCAAAAATTAAACAAACTTTACAAATAAAATTGCTTTCCACAGAGTTAAGTACGCGCTGTTGCCTAATCTCCTCCGAAACTAAGTTCAGACTGATTTTGCACCATGCATGTACAATAAATTACGCAGACAAAATATGTCCACAAGTCTATGCGAAACTTAACAGAAATACCATCGGACGCAGGGTCCGATATTTTATTCAGCCGTCTTAATTAGCAGCACCGTAATTCTTGCAGCAAAGCAGGTCGGCGGCCAGACATCATTTAACAACCTAATAAAAGCCGAGTAACAAGCCAGGTCAGCAAAATTAACTGATCAGTGCCATGCGAATATTTCAAAGACTCCAATAAGAGGCGAAATGTCCTCTACAATAAAGAGCGAGTTGGAGAAACTGTCTCAGATTACTCCAAAACTCATAGAGATTTCATGCAGACGGAAGCTTTTTATCCCTGATCGGACATTGAGCCTTTCATTGGAAATAGACACAAGTGCGTCTCCTTCACTTACCGGTGAGCTGGTCGTAGGAGCCGTCCAGTTCCCTTGAATCTGAAAAGCTCTGATCCCTGTTTTTCGCCTTCATCTCTCGCCAACTGGTTTTTAAATAAAAATATTGTATTTTTTCCCTTATGATGAAAACTACCTCAACTGCACAATTCGATAAATATGGCAAAAAATGACACCGGTAATTATACTGCTGTATATATTTTACCGCCTTGTTTATTTTTTCTCCTCTGAACGAGCGGAAATATCGCTGTGCACCACAGCAACTTGGCCGCGCCGGGGATGATTTCGAATTATTACCAAACAGCCTATCTATCGATCCTATATAAAATTCAGGGTAAAGCGGAATTACTCCTCCCGTCCTTGTATTCTAGTTCACGCATCGCCGACAATAGAGCTGTTGTAAGTGTTGCAATCAGAGGCGAACTGAACTTCGCGGCCGCTCCGTGGGCGGATCACGAGCTCAGCAGCTCTCCGCGGACCCCGGGATGTCTGAACTCAACTCAGGTGCGCCGTTACCGGAGCGGCGACCGCGGTAACAAGTGTTACAGCCTTGGCGGAGTGGAGACCTGCCGCGCAATTAAGTGCTGCGAGGCGCCCGGCACTCTGGATGAAGCAGCCGAATGAAAATGAATGAAAAGCGCCAGGCGATGTACGGCTGTGGGCGTCCGGCTCGGGAAACAGACGGAGGCCAATTAATACGACAGCGGGGAAAGACTGTCCGCAGCGGCCGAATGAGACGTGGATCGTAATCGGCGTGGCTTTGACATTTTGGCTCTTACATAACCGCTATAACTTGCAGAATCGTTGCGTTTGGGTAGGCCCGTGGCAATGCAAGGGGAAATCTTAAAAACTTATAAGGGTTTATGTTCCCTGAAAACTGCAAATGAAAATATTTAATACTCTTTATAATTTTACTGGGGATGCCAAGCAGTTTGCTATATTGTCTATGGTTATATTGATGTAAGATCTATCTGTATAGGATTTGATTCAATTAGCATCTACTTGTATGCGCAGCTAAACAGTAGGCTATCTCCTGATCGTTGGAGGTCTGGTAAGGTTAACACGCATGGAGGCTCATGAAGATGATCGGTAAACACATCAACAAGCAGAGACCCCCAGCGAAAGTGGACACAGACTGGTAGCGCGTTAAGTGTTGAGTGTTTTGAAGCATTTTGAATGTAAAAATCTACAGAGCATCAGAGCTGCAAACGACCTTATAAAACGCTTCATATGGGAAAACAGCTTAAGCAGGACATAATGTCAGAAACAACTTGGGGAAAACACTTTTCTCTCACATTTGCTCGTCGTAAGTGCATCCTGTTGGCAATTGCATGAAACTGTAAACCGAAGACAAAATTACAGAATTGATGATAAATCGTTTCCTACCCATAGAAACGCACATGTGAAAATAACTTCAATGTGGGGAATAACAACTCATTTTTCTCTTACATGTTACCGGTCATAAATAGCCGGTTGTTGTGAAATTCATGAAAGTGTAATACAAAAATAAAATCACAACACCGGAAAATGGATATAGCCTAAACTGCTACATGGCAAAGACAATATATAACTCTCGTTTGTGTATAATTTTCTTCCCCGGAGACTTCATTACAAAAATTAAAAAGAAACAGCAAATATTCGAAATGTGGATTTCAAGTTAGGCTAATGCTTTTAATTTGAAGAAATGTGTGAAACATTAATTTGTAGGCGAGTTTCTTTGACAGAAACTTCGTTCTCCTGGCTGGCTGTTCAGGTTAAGCTAAATTAAGCCTTTTTTCTTGTAATAAGTTTCTGTGTAGAGGAAGATACTTAAGGTGCATTTTATAACTTTCTTTTTGGATTAAAGTTTCATGCAGTGTAATATGATCATTAAAGTGTAAAAGAAATTTGGGGTTGTGAAATTCGGGTTATTTTCAAATTAAGTTTTTTAGGTCGTCCCAACTGAAAAAGTGTGACCAGACTGATAATGAATTAGGGCTCTGTGTTGCTATTTGGTCAGGAGGCTACACTTGTACTAGATGTCTGGGCAACAACAGAATTAAGCTTTATGTAATAAATGAATGAAGGTAATTGTGATGTACTCTCACCACCCTATTACTTACGTTATTTGGACAGTTTATCGTAAAATGTCTCAGGTAATTGCAAACCCTTTCGCTAGCCCACACACCGTAGGCCGAAGGTGAACGGGTCTTTCTGATATGCTGATATTATTTTAATTATGTGCCTCCTTCTCTTAAGGTAAAGGTAAAACTCACAGGCCAGGTAAAGCTGCGGAAATCCACTTCGGGTTAATAAAGTATCTAATCAAGCTATCCATCTGTTTCACTGACTGATAACAGTGGAGGGGTTTTGCCATTTATGAATTTTTAAAATTACCAAATTATTACTCTTAGACCCATTGTAGTTGAGGCATTCAGCCAGCTATTCAGCCAGTGTTGATGTAAGTGGTCGATTTCAGCTCCAGGCTCAGATTCTGGCACTGTATGCATGTTACAGACATGTTGTAAAAGTGGAAATCCGACTTCCACTTATCAATTTCCCAGTCAGTCACCCCAGGTGAGGAGTCAGTGATGCCAGCCGAGTGCCGGCCAGCGCTGGGGATGGAGCCGCATGTTGCTCCCACTCCATATACTGCACGGCCGGTCACGGCTGCCCAGGGAGGGGCCACGGGCCGTTTACAGGCATGTGTTCCCTTCACCTCCCTGCTTCCGGACTGCGTTCCCACATGAACACGTGTGAACCATGGGGTAACACACACAGCTGCGGGGCGGGAGAACTGCAAAAGCGGGCCAGCCTCTGCCCGGCTTGCAAAAGTTAAAAAAGAGGGGAAAAAAACCCCCAGGAAAGTTAAAGAATAAAGGAGTGTGGGCGGGAGATGGTAATGTGTGTTTCTAAGAATACCACTGTTCCCTCATGGAACAAGGCAGCCTCATCGGCGTTTTAACCGCAGGAGATGGAAGGGAAGCATCTCATCTCCGGCTTCTGCTGGTGGTCCCACTGAAGCAGGTGACAGACACATGGGGGTGTTCTTCATTCATGCCACAGGGGGGGCTGCGAAGACATGGAAATCAAACAGACGTGATTGGGATATTAATACCCCCCCCACACGCGCACACACACATACACACACACACACAAACAAACCCCAGCCTCACCGAGTTGCCCCCACCCCCCCCATGACTACAGTAGAGCAGATGAGGTGAGGTGACATTTGTGGAGCGACTGCTTTCAGGGTTTGTATGATTCGCTTTTAGTTTGGCTCCATGGCAACAGGCAGGTTTTAAACACGAATGAATGGACTGCCGGAATGTTCTGTTCTAACAATAGTCGATAAACAAGGGAGCTGCAATGCATAAGGAAAATAATACCATACATTAGCCAAAGGAAATCCGCTGCTGGAGGCCCCTCCATGCTTTGTGTGGGGCCCTAGTTCCGCTTTTTTATGAGTAATCAATCTTGTGGTGGCACTTTTGTGCCAAACATTGTCGTGATTTAAGCCTTTTCCTGGGAAACATTGCTCTCATTCATTTATTCATCTGTCCATCATCGTTTGGGCAGTAAGGATCAGTGACAGCCTTGGAATGGCTGCTGGAAGCTAGACCCACGTGCCCTGGGCCTCGTCGGGCTGCCCGCTGCCGCCACGTCCTCCGGGAAGTGCCGCGGCCGGATATCGGGCGGGCCAAGAAAATATCGACTGAGCAGGACCCACGACCCAAAGATGCTTCTGTAGGAAGTGCTGTACATGAAGTGGGAACTGGAACTGAGATAATGGCGGCAAGTCACTGGGGGGGTCAAACAAAGGAAGCACGGCAGGATAAAAAGGCACAGAGCTTATCTCTGAGTCTGACCCTGCACTGTCAGAAAAAAAGTGCCAATCTGTACCTTTGAGGGTACAATTACTTATCATTGGTGCTGTACCCTCAACAGTCTGCCAATCGTAATCTTAGCTGTAGGTAAACGTACCTTTTAAGGTACAGAAATGGACTCTGAGGAACATTTTTGTACCATTGAGGTACATTTATGCTGTTTGTGCCTTGGGGGACAAAACTGTACTGGGGCTGCTCTCTTTGTTCTGACGGTTTAGAGCAGAACTAAACATCAGTGGAGAACAGGCCGTCCACATGGAGCTAGATCCTCCCAGGGAGCTGTTATGAAGCAGGTCCCGCAGTCTCCCTTCCCTGCTGATGTTTACGTCCAGGCTGTGGGTTTATAACCCAGCGGGGCATATGTTTATATCCCACTGTCTTAGGCGCCAGAGAAGAATGTAAGAAGCTGGAGCGGGCCTGCTGAGCGAGGCCTGGTGATTGGTCAAGCACTTCAGCGTGATTGCCACTTTTATGGGGGAAGGCGAAGAGAACAGTAGACAAACTGCGCCGAGCGAATCGGTTTGTCTTTGCTGGAGGAGCTGCATAAAGAACAGGAAGCTCTTTGGCCCCTTAAAACCTTCGACTTGCATCTGCCCCAAAACTGCAGTCACCACAAGTAGACATCGCCACAACCTTTTTGGTCATTCTTAATAATCATCTTAAATATTTGAATATAATATTAAGCATCAACAAATGAATTTAATGATATTTAAGGGAGTGTCTTTGTATGTAGATGCATTTTTTTAACTGCTCAGAGTCTGGTGTTACAAGTAATTTTATATTTGATTGTTTCCAGAGTTTGGTCCAGGCTGCTGTTTCAGCAGTGAATGATGGCTCACTGATTTGTGTAGCGCTAAGATGGGAGCACAAACCCAAAAGAAAGCCAGATGATGGCGAAGCAGGGAACTGGGGAGGTGCGTCTGTCCTACAAGTCAGCGCTGTATCACTTTGCTGCATATAAACAGTATGGTTGAATATATGGCTGGGACCTAAAGTTCAGAGACACTCCCTGTGTGCAGGAACCTTAATATAAATAACCAGAGGAAAGTAAATGTCTATAAATGGATGGAAGTGTGAGCTGCTTTGGGTAAAAGGATTAGCTAAACAAAGGAAGTAAAAATGATATTAAAACATGCAAGACTCAGATCTCTAAGCCAAAACGTCTGATGAAACCCACATCGACCTGTTTAAATTGTTGTAAAGGTATTTGATATAGCTTGTTTTTTCAAGTTGGCGTGTATTTATAAAATGTCGAGTCAAGTAGATGATACATTAAGTTAGCCAGACAGGAGGAATGAAACCATGTACGGAGAAAAAAGGTGGCCAATAATGAAATAACCCTAAGTTGACGGAGTAGTCGGAATATACAATGATGAAAGATCCAGAACAAAAAAGTTCAACTCACACTGCCTGCCATGTTCTCTCTGTGCCTCCAGGACTCAGGAACAGGTAAAATGGACCACACAGAGGAAACCGTTTCATCAGCTGTCAAGAGGCATCCGATTAGTCTTTACTTCTGACTGAGAGCAGTGAATGAACCTGATGAATTGCTGTTTGATAACTGAGAGGAGCAGTTAGATACAAGGATGCTGGGAAGGTCAGCTTTAATGCCCCCCCCAATGTAAACATACACTGCACTTCCCAACACCATCCGTTTAATGTGTTTTTTTTCCTGAGTCATTCCTTCCCCATTTATCTCACAGTTGGTCAGCTTTCTCTGATTTCACACCCTGCTCGTCTTAAGCAACCGTGGCTGTATGAATATCAGTGAGAACAATACAGCCCCAGTGTATAAAATTGGAGGCAGCTCTCATGCACAATCAGATCCCAGTCAAACTAAGAAATTTCCATCTCAAGGTGAAGCCTCAAGCCAGCATGGACTATGGCAGCTGGTCCGTGGTTTCCAAGAGCACTTTGCTTCTGTGTGGCTGATCTTATTTTTTGTGGGGGCCATGAGCAAGGAAGAATTTAATAGTTAAATAAGAGCCATTAGCATAGCAGGATTGCTTGGTTAACTACCTCCCATTAGGGAAAATGACTTAATATTAGGACAGAATGTTCCGGAAGCCTCCTTTGTTAATACAGTCTCCCAAACAGGCACTTTGGCGAAACTGAGATGTGAGGTTTGTCTGTTTAAACTCAAATTTACGGGAATTTGCCTCTCGAATGTCTTACCATCGGTGTCACTCAGTGTCACTCAACTGCCACTCATCCCAAACAGTAGATCCTCAGTGATTTTTGGATAAAGGATCAGTTGTTATTGGACAGAGAGAAAGAAATCCAGAAAAGTAGGTGGAAGAAATGAGACAATATGAAGCTAAAAGCAATCCAGATAACGAGATAATGCGCTGATAGCTCATTTCACTGAAAAGTGGGGCTGCAGCGGAAGCCTGTGACTGTGGTCTACGAGAAGATCCACCAAGGGGTTGTTTTACAGAGACGGGGAGATGTTCAATCAATTAGTACAGACGGCTTTGGTTGGGGTGTACTTGTCTTGCCTGCTCCCTAGACTTTCCAGTTGTCCTTGAACAAATTCGGCCTGCCCGCCCCCCAGGGTACCGAGTACCACCCTGTGTTGCCTTTGCCATGTGGAAATGGCTGTGCAAGGCTTACTCATGTTTCATCCAAGCACAGTGACGGAGAGCCTGAGTGGAAATGCCAGAAGGCAGAGGTTATCCCTCTACATTAAACTGCTTCATCGTAGGACACTCATGCTAACAAACTCACATACTGAGGCAATTCTGAGGTTCGGCTGCACCCGAACAAAAGGTTCTGTGGATTGTGGGAGGAAATCCCACCGTGAGCGTGAAAAGGAACTCAAGAGCTGGACTGAAGCCCGGAGCCCCGGAGCAGAGAGATGGTGCCCCCCACCTGCTGTTTTCATCCGTGTCTGACCGGATGAGAGCCCAGACCTCGGCGTGACGGACCCTCTTCAACGTGAATCCGCTTTTCCGCGAGCTGCAGTCACAGCCTTTGTACTCGTTCATAGCACTTGTTCACATGCTGGGGTGACATGCAGCCACCGAGAACATAAACGTTAATTAGACATTAGATACATTCCAAAAATCAAAAAGCCAGTTTCAGGTTAAGATATGGTGTGATAAAAAAAATACCCTATAGCAAGAGACTTGGGGCTATGAAGCCCGGAACCACACAGCACAAAATCAGCTTCTTCCCTTCAGCAGCTGACCTCATCGACCCTGCTGACATGGCCCCCTCCCCAGCCACCGCCCCCCTCACTCACTCTGCACCCGTCTTCGTACATCTTTGTCATCTACTGAACATCATATATTTTCATATTCCAGTATTCAGTACATCTCTATTCCCTTTATTGTCCTCATGATTATTGTTTGTATATTGCACAGCTTGCATTGCTCTGCACCATTTTATTCCTTTATTGTATCATTTTATTTCTACTTATCTGTTTTTCTTATGTTCTTGTTCCTCTATGTTATCTGTGAATGTAAGCACCAATACAGCCAAAACAAATTCCCAGTGCATGCAGCTCTACCTGGCTAATGAAGTGAATCCTGATTCTGGTGTCACTCCATGCCACCTGGGATTACACTCTGATCGATGAACGGTTTTCTCGGAAGACGTCGCCAGGCCCTAAGAGGATGTTACAATGCTGCTGTCTTCGGAGGTGCACTGCAGGGACCTGGGGTAGCTCCTCTGGGCTGACAGGTGGGGGACACAAGCCGTCTCACCTGCAGTGCAGTAAATGCTTAAACATACCACGGGTTTATAATCAAGGGGCGTTTCTGGCGTTTCTCTTGTATCCATTTTACATCATCTCCCATTGCCGAATACCAGTTCCAATACTAAGAATGGAAGGTCAGAGGACAGTAAAAATCCCCGGATGTCGTTCTTGCTCCCGGCCAAATATCAAGGATACGTCGGTTGCACCCTCACCTAACGAGACCAATCCCATGATCCATTGCTTCCCAAGTTCCTCCTTAGGAGGCAAGTTGGCAAGACCGCTCTTGCCAAGAATCACCCAAGGTGTCTTTTGGAGTCCTGTCCCTTTAAGACAAGCGGGCATGAGTGTTAATGTGCGGCCAGATAGGAATGGCTTGCAAAACCAGGGTACTGTTATGTGAGGGGGGGTGAGTGATGAGGACACATCAGCCCCCACACAGACGAACAGCACTAAACCATGTGTGGCCCAGATGGACACACACCCTGTGACTTTTCCATATAAGGAGGCAATAAATGTTCTATGACCAGCTACATGGGGTGGGGAGTGGGTCTGAGCAGAATACAGTCTTGCATCAAGCCATATTTCAGACTTCACAGCCTGGGGGGCCTCATCCTCAGCATGCAGTGGATGCCCACGTCTCTCTCTGCTCTGTCATACAAACTGGGGGGAACTGAAGCTTTTTTTTACTGGGAGGTGGGACGGGGGGCTCAAACATGGTGATGATTTGGCGATTGCGGACTGCAGAGCATCTCAGAAGGAAAAGCACATTTCAGCACAAAGCTTTGTGGCTTGGTTACGCGCTACAGTGCCGCTCGTGTCCGCAGCCAGCGGAGGACGTGAAGAGCGAGAGAAACGCCGAAGAGAGCTTAATGGTTACGAGGTGGACATTTTCAGGCCCTCAGAGGAGAATGGCGCTGGCAGTGCGCAGTGCGCAGTTTTCCCTGACGGCTTCCAATATTGAACTTCGTATAAACAAGCGGCCTGGCAAATAGGTTGAGAGCAAACTGCAGCATAAGATATTACATTCGGGTTGAGAAAAAGACCTGAAGAATTCAGTCGGGTTCGAGAGCCTGGTGTTGACGACAGCGCTGTGCAATGCAAGTGGGGATTAAAACTAAAACCCATCACCCCCTAATACTCTTATGTGTGCTACAGCATTTTAAGCTTGCCTATCAGGAATTGGTGCTGAAGGGGTCATGCAGAGGCCGACACCCACTTTCTCTGTCCGTCGGCATGGCGACGTGCGGCGGTGGCGATCCCTCACACCGCATCGCATTACAGAAAGGCCGGACATAAAAAAAACGTCTGTCAGCCCTCTCACCTCAAGAGGGATGGGGTGGGGTAATGCCTCTGTAACACACAGACGTAATCTCACAATAAATAATGCATTTGATTTCCTTCGGTGACAAAAAAAACTGTTATGATCTCATTTTTGGGGGTTGAGCGAAACACGTCAGTGATTTGTGTTTTCATTAAGAGGAATAATTCACTCGCCGCACATCAATGTGAAAATGAAGCAGCAATTCTCTTGATAGAAGACCTTACAGACCCCCACCCCCAGTGGCCATACCGGGGGGGGGGGGGAGGGTGTAGGGGACATAGAAGGACACAGTCTGAATCACACGGCTGATAGAGGCAACACATCAGACCATAGATCACCCTCAGTGACCACAGTCTGTCCAAAAGGTGCACAAGTGTGCACAAAACCTCCTCAGATGAGATAAAAATATGATTTATTATAACAGATTTGATTATTTGTTGTGTACAAGTATAATCAATTAATGCACAAAGTCGCAATTTGCATGCATACGTTTTTTATAGGAACATTCATGAAAACACGCAGCCCAACCAGAGCATCTATCAGCAAAACAAAATGGCAAATCACAGCCCAGTGTCCTGCTAGATTAATGCCACGAACAGCGAGCAGTGGTCCGCCAGTGAGAGGAAAAAGGGTGGGGGCTCTCGGTGATGGATGGAGCAGGGTGGAGGCCTAAGGGACATTTGGAAAAAGTCGATAGGCCACAAGGCAGATGGATGTGGGGCGGAGCGCCCACTTTGGTCCCCAGGGAATACAATGTAGCAGAAATCGAGCAGGGGCTTGGGGGACCAATGACCAAATTGTCATGGGTGATTAGTTCAATCCTAGAATGCTCAGTAGCTCCCAGAAGCCTATAACTTCTGACCAGAAAGCAGTCAATATCACAAGGACATCTACCGTTTTGTTTTTTTCACGTTAATCACCTGTTTTGCTTTCAACTTGGTATGTTTTACTTCAAAGTCATGCCATGCTTTTGAATTTTTGTTTTGTTCTCAGTTGAATTTGAAATTCATATTTTGTTTCCCGCAGCCGACTGTTTTCAACAGCAGGAACACATACCTGAAGGCAGCCCGACATGTTTGCCGTGTCGAATTAACAGCACGACTGGGTGGCAGGAAACAGCACCCTTAGCTTTTTTGAACCATCAGGCAGTGAAGGAATGAACATCATTCACTGTTGTGGAGAATCAGCCGATATTCGTAAGTCATTGGACGATTTTCAGTTGTGATTTTCACCAATTCATGTGCAACGAAGGTCCCTGCTGGAAGTCCCCAAATCCAGTCAAATAAAACAGCTAGTGAATAACGACTACATTCGGACAGCACCAGACCACATCAGGATATGGGAAGGTGGAACATGAAACATGTGACATGGCAGGATGGGTATGAATGAACCGGAACTTCATCTGTGCGCCTGTTTAACACTAACGCCGGTTAGGATGCTACGCCTGTGATCAGAGGGTTGCCAGTTCGAGCCTGGCCCCGGTATGTCTGCAGGCCCTTGAGAGAGACCCTTAACCCCCAGCTCCCTGGGTGCTGCTATGGTTGGCTGCCCTTCACAGTCAGCTGGCTCTCACCTACAGAAGGCAAGTTGGTGGAGGCGAAAAGAGAATTTCCCCAAAGGGATCAATAAAATATCAATTATTATTATTAGGCCGTAAAGCTATAATAGGATTGATAGCACAGTGCTGGGGCAGGTAAGTGAAATGATATTGAACGAAAAAGATCTCAGGCTGACACCCAAGCTGCTAGCAGTCACAGCTCAGAGCCACGTCAGCGGTGTGGGGATGAACGGCCCAGCCCGCATTGGGGCTTGATGGAGCTGATGCACCTGCTAATGAGGCGGACGAGCACATCAGAGGGGCCAACGAGGGCTTTGAAGTTGTTATTTTGGAGACCGACAGCTGCCTAGGTGAGGCCCCACTCAAAAAGCCACTTTGGGGCCACCTGTCTCCCCTAGTGTAGTGACTGTCCTTGACCAATTGGGGGCCCCACTCAGATGTTGATTGGTGGTAAGCATCACCACAAGGTTCATCTGCATTTTTGAAAATCTGCAAGTACCCTCTCCCCGGCAGGGGGGCAAACGACATACTTAGACAGTCCATGTGATTTCAACAACCCAACATTCATTTGTGTTACTGAGCCATGTCTGAGGCTACCTTTCTGTGCTTGAGTGCTTATATGACAGGTATTCTGCATGTCTGGAAGGGTGCCTCAAGCCGTTCATACTGCCAGCTCAGAACAATGTGACAGTCAGAGACAGCTCTGGCCACTGTTTCAGCTTGCTGTGGCACATAGGCTCATGAGCTCCCCCTGCTGGTAGTGCGCAGGCGCCATCTAAGCCCTGGGACTTTCCCTCCTAGTGAGTCTCTCACCATGACAGTTGTGCTGTGCTGCATGATTGATGTCAGGATATTATAAAGAAATGAAGAAAAGCTTCGTTTCAGGAATGCTAAGAGATATCATTGAAATGCTGCACAGCCAAAATAATTTTGCTAGATAAGTAAACTCAGGGGGATATTTTGCAAAGCCCAGAATGCACTTGGGCTTGACAATGCACTGTAGGAACGTAAGGTGTATGATTAAAACTGCAATGCAATCCTCAACATACTTATAGTCGCAACACAACTGCCGATGCTTAATTCACACGCGAACCAACTAGACAGAGTAGGCAATTTCACCAAAAATAAATATTTGATGAGTTCTGATATCTGTAAATGAAATCTTACAAATAAACATCCAGTTAATAGCTTGTCGGAGTGAGCTGCTTTCTTCCGTTAATGTCTGAGAATGGGGTAATTTCAGGTCCAGCTCCCTTCTGAGACTCATATTTTACAGTATTACTGCCTTCTTATCTGTTTCCCCCAGGAATATTAGGGAGTCCATTTGTCCTGCGACTATTTTTTAGCCACTTAGCCAAGGACAGTGGTCCTGGCTCGCTGGAATGAAGTCATTAGTTTAGGGAGATGTCCCCCGAGCCTATCCAGATGGGACATGCTCGTCTGTATCAGTTGAACTATGGAAGCTATATCTGCTCTCTCCCTCCTGATCTAAGGTTTCTAGTCTAATGGCATCGGCTATCAGCAGCTACAAGATGAACAATACATGGACATAGCTTTTAAGGCTCCCCTGACTATAGGGGTCAAAAGAGACCCCACTCTAAGTAGCGTCAATGAACTCAAAGCAACTCAAGGGGGTTGTGACAAGAAGAAACTTATTTACCCAAAGGCCTAAAGCATAAACAGCTACGGAGGAAACATATTAACCCCCCTTTGTTTTGTTTCTGTTTTAGAAAGAATGCTTGAACAAAATCTACAGTATAGACGACTGCTTTGAAGGAGTGCCAGACTCCATATGACCCATTATCTCCATCCTTCTACTCCATCAGCACCTTAACCTTGGTTGCTGTTTATTTACATCCCTACTGAAACACTCACTTGTCATTTTAAGTGTCTCTTGCATTTTACACCCAGAAAAAAAGTTTCTTCTGGTATTCAGGAGGAGCTCCCATCCATATCTTCTCTTGAATCGACCTCCCAGACCATTTGGGTCACTTTGCTCCCCACGATAAATAAGATTCTACCTGGCAGAGCCGATGCGAGAGGTAGGACCAACAAGCAGCAGCTTCTCATGGTCTGCCAAAGAGCAGCAGATGGTGTGGTAGGGAAAGGCTCAGAGCAATGACACCTGCAGATTCCTGGCCTGGGAGGGACCTGCTGTTGTACCCTTGATGAAAATGCTTGTTCTAGGTGTTCTAGTACCATACCCAACTTTGTTAAAAGGAAGAGTTCAAAGTTATTTTGATTAATTGTATAGCTACACTATTCATAATATTTTATAATAGATAATTTGGCAATGGAAAAGATTTTAGATGAGAGCTTCATAATAAAAGTGGCTATAATGTATTATGCCTTATCATAAATACTTATAGCTGTGTGTCTAATACTTTATGAATGCATTATAATGCATAATGAAGGTACTTCAAGTAAAGTGTTAAGTGTTACTAAAACGGACCAAGAGCAGAATAGAATGAATTTGTAATGCAAATTCACATACATGAATGCTAAGATCTCTATTGTTTGATGCTAAAATAACATGACGATTCTCACACATCCCCAGTTACTAGTCTCTCTTCATAGTACGGCTCGGTTCCTGTATGTCAATGGAATAGTGCCAGCAATTTCTCTGTCCATCACGCAGATGATCTTCTGCCTTTCTCACACCTCACATACATGCCTATACTCAGGCATGCACCCCGAGTGATATCAGTGTCTCGCTTTGCCCTGGCGCTTAACTGTTTCTGACAAACTTTCCACAGGCGTGCGTCGGCGAGATGGCATCCATTTAAAGCTGACATTTTCGATCTGCAGCCAACACAATTACGAGGTAATAAAGTGCCCCCGGTCTCCTCACCGCCAGTCCCCATTGATGCCACAGAGCAAAAAATAGCCCCTTTGTTGGCGTTCTGTGATCAAGGGGCAAAGTGTTTTTTTTTTATTTCATGTTCTTCCCACTACACTGAAGTCCTGAAAATGTGACATTTAAAGTGTCCGTCTTCAGCTTCGTCTTGAACCTCCGGCACCAACTCTCGTCGAAGATCGCCTGTAATTAAGGCTGGATGTTGCCAAACTTGAAAAAATCCGGGGGAAGACCGAGATTTTATTAGATCTGACAAGTAGAGTTGCAGCCAAGGCGAGACAGACTCTACAGCACGCTGCCTTCTGTGCAATTATTAATATTGTTTTACGGGAATCACGCATCGGCTCCCACGTGAGCTCTATTTATTGGTTGACCAACTGCCACTGTCAAACCCAATAATGAAACGGTTGCTGTAGCTCGGGTGGCCCACTAGGAGCTTGGTTGTATTACTGTAGCTCAGGTGGCCCACTAGGAGCCTGATGGAATAACTGTAGCTCAGGTAGCCCACTAGGAACCCCGTCAAATAACTGTAGCTTAGGTGGCCCACTAGGTACCTGGTGGAATAACTGTAACTTGGGTGGCCCAGTAGGAGCCCGGTGGAATAACTGTAGCTTGGGTGGCCCACCAGGTCCTTGGTGGAATAACTACAAGTCAGGTGGCCCACTAGGAGCCTGGTAATAATAGTCTGGTTGGTGAAGAAAGACCCGGCGCGTGTGGGTTCAAATGTTGCCTGCACGCCTGTTGCCAGGCTGTGTCAATTCACCTGATAGGAAACAAATGACTAATTGCATTCTCTCCCCTCACGTCTGCGCCCCCCCACTATCAAATAAAGAGACATGACACAAGGCTGCCTGTTCATAAAGGATGCTAGGATGTCAGAGAATAATGCTGTGATTATGTAATAATAAGTATCAGGTAAAGAAAATCCACATGGGTGCAGGTGAAGGGTGAAGATCTTGATATATAAAGTTGGACTCGTTTTATATAGCCTGTATGTTTGAGAAGGTGATAGTGCACGCGTGTCAGCAGAGCCGCAAACATACGTGTAATTAACCCCACAGCCCTGTGGACAGGCAGTGGCACAGCCGGCTCTCAGCCATAACGGCGCCATCCTGAACCCCAGGTCATCCCATTTACTGGGGATTTCACAAACGATTTCCTGTGAACCCCGGAAGGTCCCATTGTTAAGCTGGTCACATTCCACTGCCAGTCCATGGGGGGGGGGGGGCATTATGGCAGTGACAGTGCGATTTATGGGATTACAGCAGGATTCTGCGTCTATCAGGCCAGTGTATACTGATGGAGGATCCGGTGCCACAGACTCATCCACCTTGAAAACTAGACTGCTGGAAAAAAGACAAGTGTCGGCTGGTATGTCCATCCCATTATCTCCATCCTGGTATGTCTATCTGGGGTGAGCATGTCAGTTTTACATTCAATGTATTTAGCAGACATTTCTATCCAAAGCAATGTTCATTCTTTTAGAGAAAGAGGAGTCAGTCAATCCACAGATACAGACAATGCTGTAAAATTATTAAGCACATTATTATTACTATTTAAATGAGCCAAAAAGGACCTTACAGAGAGTGAAAGAAAGAAAATATTAAAGTGGCATTGAGCAGGATGCAAAACAATCTAAGCTGCCGAACCTTTAAAACATGGTGTCCGTACAATCGAATGTTACCTGGCCGAAGGCCAAAGAAGATGGAAGAAGCATAGAGAGAGCATTTAACTAAGATATGTGTCAAATTAAAGACGAGGCTTCCAGAAACTTTTCAGAATGAAATACCTGAACGGAAGTACTAGGCGCAGTGTGCTGCTTGGCATGGCTAAGGTCACAAAGGCTGACTGATGGAGCAGATGGATGGGCCAGTGGATGGACACCTTCTTCAAGCACCTTCAGGGCGATGGAGGACTGATGGAGCAGATGGATGG
>JABFDZ020000045.1:3347116-3360775 GCA_019775955.2 Pollimyrus isidori | reverse complement strand
TCACACCATCACCCCAAACAGCCAATCGTCATTCATCGCTTTCGCCCCAACGCCATTTGGCTAGCTACACACGTGGTTATTATTGCAAATTTCATCCCCTAATTAATAACCAGACAGTTTATTTTAATGAGACAATAAATCAGCAATTTATCAGTCCCCGGCACTTTAGCTACTGTGAAATGTGTGATTGACTACAGAGGAATCTGCAAACAGCATTAACTAAAAAATAAAACAAACATTAAAACACCAGTGTGAAGCTCCTCCGCCGGCTGCTGTCTGTATATCTGTATAACCTTATTTTATTTTATTCATTAAACACTCATATTGTCATATTTTTCTTTTTGTAATGAACCAAAGATTTTTACACCTTCATGAAAGTGAGTCACCACCCTTGCTCAGGGATGGGGGGGGGGGGAGGGGTAAGATGGGGGAAAAAAAATAAATAAGCTAGAGCCAAGTTTAGCCACGTCACAACAGACAAGTTGCACCCTGAAAAGCCTGACAAGGGAGGAAGTGGCGGGGGTGGGGGGTTAGTGATATCCGGCTCGACTAAAAATGCTGGTGTGGGTCGAGCCAGGGAAACACACAGACTGTGTTCCTTGTCCACAGATTTGGGAGAAACTGCGAGTTTTTCTGGAATCTCATTGGGGCACGAAGGCAGAGACCAAATTAAAGACCCCTCACTTTTCTGAAAAACCATTGCCCTGCCCTTCCCCCTCCACGCACACGCACGCGCACACACGTCCACTCAGAGTGTTTTATTTTTGTGCTAATCTCTCAAACTCGTTCATCCAAAGTGATTTTTCGTCCCTTATTATAATGACCTGCCAGCAAACCGGCACCGGTGATAAACGGTCGTGACAAGACCATGACCGGCATTCGGTCTGAGGTCCAGGGGAGAAGGTTCACTTTGCAGAAAAAGTGTTGGAAGAAAAGGTCACCTTTAAAAAACAGGGTTCTTACACAGAAACAACGCAACCCTCAATATCGATCTGATCAACCCGATTATCACCACCACTTCACTGTTCTTTCAACTTAAGCTGCTTACAAGTGTAGGTCTATCTGTAACACTGTACAGTGAAGCCCAGTGACTGCCCGATTTACATTCCAATATGTGCAGCACATTAATTAATTCATTCAGTATTGCGTTGTGTGTCTATGTGTATTGCTGTTTTTGTAGTCCCAGACAAATACTATTTCACATGCTTGCATGTCTTGAAACGACAATGACATTTTTAATGAAGACTTCATTTGACATATGTACCGCCGAATGCCACAGAGTCAAGTCTGACCATGAGGCAGACAGACACCAACTGGTTTAGAGAATCGCCTCACCTGACGTTGACGAGCGCTTGCGTGACCTTGCTGGCTGGTTCCTTCCATTGCCCGGTGTTGGTCGAAACCCTAAGCACTGTAAGCCAGGTAGAACATGAGGTTAAAGCTTCACCCCCATCCTGATCTGCCCAGTCAAAAGAGGCCTTTTTTTATTGCAAATTTAGTACTTTAGGAGACAGTGACTATTTTCCATCTACTGAGAAAAAGAGCTCCATAGTACCCTGTTGCCCTGAAAGATCCTCCATTCACTAGCTTTGTCATGTGACTCATGACTGTAAAAGTGGGGATATGAATCCAATTGCCTCTTTGTTCAGACAGCTCGAATAGCACCCCCTTGTGGTAGCTGCTTTCATTACACAGGCAGCGCTGTCAAGGTTGGCTTTTAAATCACTTGGGGGAACCAGCGAAGAACCCTTTGGGGAAGGAAAATTCCGGCTGCAATCACTTGGCCCCCTGTGTCGCAAACCAAACTGCATTATGGGGCACCGGCTAATCCATCCAGCCTCTTCGCTCTTTGCCAACTTAAAGCAGCCACAAGTGGCGTGGCAAAGCACCCCCCACCCACCAGTACTTATTCATCCTGGAACGTGTCTGACCAACCGCAATGGTAAGAGGATTTTTAATTTCTTTTTTTTTTTTAAACGGGACAGTAGCGCAGGCAGGAGTGGTGCGACGGCACCACCTTCTGGGTCCTTCCAACCCCAAGCGGAGCCCTGCCAAAATCCCTCAGCTGCCACTCATGCACTTGACAGACCCCAGGCCTCATCTGGCAACCCAGGAACATGGGCAGCCGTGTCAAAGGAAATAACAAAACCACAAATTCCAGCACAGATGGGTATAGCCCATTAAAGGGGGGGGGGGGACAATCTGGATGCGAAACCAATAGATGAGTAATTCAACTAATTAGGTTTTTGTTGATGATGTCATCCACCTACCCATGCAGTAGAGGTTATCGAACACCTGGTGCATGCGGACGATCTCGTAGTAAAGCGCGTCGTAGCTGCTGGGTGTGGGCAGGAAGCTGTCGCCGTATGTGATGAACATGTTGAAGAGGTTCACCACCTGTGGGTCGTGACAAACACGCAGACGGTGATGGTGAGGGGCGCCCTGCGCGTTCTAGCCGTATACTGACTGACAAGCCCCCCCGTCCGGCATATCGGGAAAACGCCATGAGAAAACTCCTGGCTTACCCCGGAAATGTAATTTAAGGCTCTGAGGACGCAGGTCACCCTTCAATAGCTCTCTTCTATCGCATTTTATCACAGGAAAGAAAATAACAAAAAACAAGTGGTGTCCTGAAAGTGAAATGTATTTTTCACCAGAGCTCTGGGTTCAGAAAGAGCTGCTGATGTGATCCACGTTATTTTTAACCACCGTACAGAACACCCGGCGCTCTAATGAGGCGCTGAGGAGGAACGGCGGCTTATTACCGCGCAGGTATCGGGCCAAGGGACAAACTCACCCCACCCTTCTCAGACGGCGGGGGTCAAAAACATTCATCACAGTTAAGACATTAATCACAGGAAGAGAGGATTCCCGTTGCTTTTGTCAGATTAATGGACAGACCACGCGCAAAGACATCTTTAACTGCACACCTAGGTTAATATGCAACTCTGTACATGGGTGAGTTATACTTTTTAAATAGTTTATACTTTATTTAGAAGACAAATTTATTGAAAGCGACGTACATATTTGAGAAATCAGGGTCTCTAGAGCAATTGGGGGTTAGGGCCCATCTGAGAAATCTCTGGAAAACCAGCGAACTCATGGCTCAATGTTCTAATTCTATTTAATGTTACCGATATTGGTTTTATTTTATATTACTAAATTTATTTTCATTTTGTTTTACGATTGCTTTCTGCCGCCTGCCAGGTTGTCATTGTAAATAACAAACTGTTCTTAATGCTTTGCCTGGTAAAATAAAGGTTAATAAATGAATGAATGAAAGGAGTCATTTTAACCCACTGAGCCACACAGCGCCCCCTACATGTCACACCAGAAGTTAAAAAAGCTCCATATACTACTGCATTTGTACAGCGGCCTCACGGATCTGCAGAGAACATCCCGTTTCTCACCAGCAGTGCCAGCTGAAAGATGTTGTGTTTTGACAGCAATGTGGTCTCGTTGGACAGGAGGAACTTCAGGAGGTTAATGAGTGCTGTTGGGGAGAAAAAAAAAAAACAGATGTACGAAAAATGAAGAAATTCAAGCTGACAAACTCGCGCACAAGCTGGAGCGGCTGCCGTTAGCCGCGGCCTGTGGGACTCGGCACGCGGCATGACCCTCATAACAGCTAACTTAATCATTTAAAGACTAACCTGACCGCTAGTACAAGAGACACTGTGGTTTGACAGCCCTCAAATATTCATAAATCATTTTTGCCGAAAGTGTCAGAAGTAATAAGTTACCCTGAGCTTTGTTCCTTAAATCATCAGTAGAATTTTATGTAACGGGTTGGAAATTTGTTCAAAGCTCTGCAAAATAAAATGTTTGAAGGATTTGTATTACTCAGGCTGCAGACGAATATAATCTTAGGATCTTAGGGAAGGACATAATATTCTTTGCGTTTATTTGTTTTTATGATTTGATTTTCGCTCCATTTTTGCAGTCCTTCTTGGCCCCACAGCTCCTGTGACACTAACTCTGCTGCCCCCCCCCTCATCTGCTATACCTCACCACAGAACCCGACCCACCTGCTGTACCTCACCCCGTCCACCTGCCATAAAGAATTTCTTGTTTAACTGGATATTTAGCTCAAACTACCATAAACCTGACAAGTTACCCAGCTAAGTAAGAAATCCTGCTTCCTGAACTAATGTATGCCATTATGATGACAGCAAAACCAGTCAATCAGGGGCTTTAACACCAAACAGCATAACCAGCCAGCTTCATGAAACCAAACAGCAGAACCAATCAGTTTATATGTCTGTGTGTTGCAATGGACATTACGATCAATCTTTTCTCAGAAACACGAGGACAAAATCCTTTTTGCCACAAAGCCAAGGAGAATTGGTAAAATGGTCTCAGCTAGTAAAAACAAAAATGCGCATAAATTATTGCAGAGAAACAAAGCACATTGTAATACAGGAAACTAACATAAATGACAAATCAATACTATGTCAGACAGCGACCTTGCTGCGTTGGTGTTAGCCATTAGCGCGCATGTTTCCGTGTCATTTTTCATTCGCTTAATGTATTCAGGCTAACGAGAGGCGGGAATGACGAATGACAAACGAAAAACATCTCCGGGTGAGAAGTAGTACAGCTACTCTCTACAGAGGTAGCAATATTTTGTGCGTGTGCCACGGGGCCAAGCTCAGAGGCACAGCAGGACCAGGTTGTGACAGAACCCCCACCCCCCCCCACTGGAGCTACTTAACCCTCTGAATGCTAATGGACGATAATGCTAATCAAAGGAGAGGAGTCAGCACAACGGCAAAGAAATGGAAATCGTGCAGAGAGCTCCCCCGAGGCAGACCCTTGGTGTGCCAAAAACGCCACTGAGTGCTGTCGCCGATTGTTTCTACAATAAAATAAAAACAAAACTGTGTTCTGTAACATTAAAACTATGTTCGCTTGTAAGTGTATAATCCTCCTTTAACATTCCATGAGCCTTCTGCCCATTTCATTCTCTGCCCGTCATTGCATATGACTTATAGATTAAGTAAAACCCACCTCAGACCTGGGGCCTGTACTACAAAGCGGAGTTACTGGCTTATTGGTTAACTTGTTGGATTTAAAGTAGTCTGGGTAAAATGTAAGTGAACGAATATGAAGTCCATTTAAACTTGTGGTACCTTAAATCCAACAAGTTACCCCAATAAGCCAGTAACCCCGCTTCGTAGTACAGTACACTGATATGAAAACAATAATGACATGTTCCCTAAATATGTGCCTTCGTGGTCACCAATTCAAGCCAAACCCTGGCACAGGAATTCAGGTTTCCAACCTTACCACACTTAAGGACCTTACTTATGGAGATCAACGTTCCATTCCATCCATTCCAACTTGGGCAGATCAGTGTTTCTATTTCATTTCTACAACATAGAGGTCACCCTTACAAGCTGGAGTGGGACTCAATCACTCCATTACAATTAACTGATTAATACATACATCAGTTTATTTAGCAAATGCTTTTTTTATCCAATGCCGGCAGTCTCTGCTCAGAGACCCGATGAAATCCGCTGACCCAAGGATCTGAACCGGCAACATTCTGATCATGGGCACAGCCTCCTAACTGGCTGAGCCGCATCACTGCCATCAATGACAGCCAATGACAGGGCTCACCTGACCACAGCTCCCGCCAGGTGTAGCTCAGCCTGACACGGCACTTCTTCTGATAGCAGATGAGCTTGTGGACTACCTGTATACAGCGCCTGGGGGACACGGAGAGGGGCACACCATCAGGTGACAGAGCTCGCCAAACACAGCCACTAGAAGCTCACTGCATTCACACAGCCCATCAGGTACCAAAGACCAGGGGCTGGAGAACTGATCAATATCAGAAGAAACGTTCATCTGAGACACCCTTGCTTCTCATATATGAACGCTGGAATTTAGACTTCAGGTTCACTCTCTAATTTGTTTTCAGATTTGGCTGTCCAATGTGCACCCTTTCTTACAAACAGTCCACTGCACCTTTTACACAATGAAATCTAGTGCAGCATAATATTCCCCAAAACATGTCAATAACAGTGTGGATCCTCACTGACACAGACACAGGGATGTTTCTCAATACTAAGAATGTAAAGACTGTGCTTGCGGTTTTTACAAGAACGATCTTGCTATCTTGCCTTCTAAGAACAAACTTGGGGCACAATGAATGATGGGACTGGTTTTGTTTGGCGAGGATGCAACCGATGTATCCTTGATATTTGGGGCGGGGTAAGAACAACATCTGAGGATTGTTAACAGTCCTCCATACTTCTGTTATTAGTATTAGAACTGGTCTTCAGCAATGATGTAAAACATGTATATGAGAACACAAGTACAGTCAGGTGCGCATACTAAGAAATTCCCATTGAGATCCTCAAGCAGAATTTCAGTGCCCCACAAGCATCTTAGCTGATCAGCCATTGGTCAAGTGTCACAGTGCTGCAAGGTGATTAGCCCAAGGGTCACAGTGCTTCAAGGTGATTGGCTGACTAACATGCCCATTGGATTGTTGGGGCTCTTACATGTACAGGTCCATGGGGAAGTCCTTCATCATGTGGCTGACGATGAACTCCACCATTAGGTCTGTGAGTACAGGGAGACATAGACATAAGGGGTGAGAGCCAATCTCATAGCGTGTCATGTTGATAGACTGAGGCACCAACACACAGAAGGGAAGTCAGGAGCTGTTTCTCGTAGTGGCAGGTCCCCGCTCTTGTTTTCCCTCCCACATATGCACGGTTTTAGGCTGCCAGATGGCACGCCCATCACTGCTCTCTCTGTGCTGTGCCAGCCACACTCTCTCATGTTTGCCTAAGAGAGGGATTTCAGAGCCTTGATTCAGGCCTGCTTATATCAACAAGAGTGTCTCATCCAATCAGAGACCATGTCACAGTAGAAACCGTAAGCTTTAAGGTAGCTTTGCCTGTTCCATGATATCAATCCCATGTGGGCAAGGCACCCGGCTTCCAGAGTCAAGCCACACCCTGCAGTGGGACTTGAAGGGTGTTTCTGAATACAACCATGTGATTCAGAAGCATCTCTCTCCATGACGATAGGCAGGCTTACCTAGAACCGCACACACCAGGGGCCTGGAGGGGATGTTCCGATCTGCAGGCTTCTTCCTGTGCCTCATAGGCTGAAGGAGAAACGAGTGCCAGATGAGCGTCGGGACACTAATCAAAGAGTAGTGATGTTCAAACCTACAGCAAAGCTCAAAAGTGTGTAACACCTCATAAAAAAGTGCCTGATCCAACAGGATTTCAAACACAGAAATGACACCAGTGTTAACATACAGCGTAACATGACGGATAATCCGAAACAAGACGCGCTGGCTCCAAGAAGCCTTTCAGTCTGGCTATGCTACCTGGCAGCCCCCCTTCAAAAAAAAAAGTGGTACTTATATGACATCATTTATCTCCAGGAAGGGATAAACTGGCGCTTAGGGAGTCTTCAATGGCCCTGAACAGAGATACGGATTCCCTGAAAGCTACAAACTCACAGCTCATTTCCCATCAGGGAGGTGCAAAAACAAACAAACAAACACTGCACTGCTGGCAGGCCACTTCTTTATTGGAAAGAAAGGATTGGGGAGGGAAATTAAAGTGTTTTGACATTTCTCATCATTCTCATTTCTAGACTATGAATCCCCAACTGGCAGACTCCGGTCGACATCCAGACCAAGACAATTTAATCGAGACCACATGATCATGGCCCCCCTCCCTCCCCACTCAGCCACCCCCTGATCAGCTAATTTTATCAAGCGTGTGGACCTTGGCTTTGTATTGAAGATGGAAATTGGTCCTCAGGGAAAAATATCTGGGAACCCCTGGTCTGCAGAGCTCTAGGAATAATACAGGGCGATGGACAATGTCCCAGGTGGGGGTGTAAGAACGTGCCCCCCCCCAAAAAAAAAGTAGACCATTGGCTCTGGTGTATCATCTTACCATTCGGTGCAGGTTCACCTTGAAGTTCATGTTGTCATCGTGCAGAAAGGCGTTGGCATACTGGTCCTGCAGAATGAGTGGGGGGGGTGGGGGGGAACTTTCAGATGATTTTGTGCGGGCTGGTTTGTGTTGGCTTGAAGACCTTTGTACTCCTGGCATTTTCAGAGCCAGAGAAATTTCAAGGCCAGAGAAAGATCCTCCAAAGCATGGAGGGACAGCCCCTCCCCCACAACCGACCAAGCACAGAGGTTGACGGGGAGGTGAAATCGTTAGCAATCGACTGAGAGTTGCAGAGAGGGAGGCGCTGGGCTCCCTGTCGTTTCACATTCTGGAGCATAACTCAGACAGGCCCCTGGGGTGCTGCCCTCTCATGGCCTTCTCTGCAGCACCACGTCTCAGCCAAATTTACATGGAGGAGAAGCAGAGGAACATGCCCTCCACAGCCATTTCTCGAGATACACCAGCACCATCCAAGGTTGGAGAAGTCAACTAGCAACGGGACGCCTGTCGTGATCCAGCCCTGAGTCGTTGCGTTGGTGGTTGGGTACCTACCTCCGCGATACAGGTGAGGACAATGAGGCACAGCCTGGCACTATTGAGTCGGTGTTCATCTGTGGTGGAGAATATGGAGAGAAAAGGGCTCAAGGATCTAGAGACAGTACCGGTTTGAAGGCACGTCGAACCTGACAGGGCCTATAGACAGTACCGGTTTGAAGGCACGTCGGACCTGAGACCACCTGGCAGGATCTATAAACCATAGTCGTTTGAAGGCACAAAGGACCCAAACTATTTCTCATACACACCGATTCAAGGTGTCAAGGGTGACCAGAACCAAGACTCAGACAGAAAAAAAACAGACAGATAAGATTAATAAGGTGCCTGAAAGAAGGCTTCTACTGAGAGTCTGATAAGAAATAATTAACTCGAGCAACAAAACAAAGCTCAAGCCATAGGCAGCCATAATGGGATCAAAGCGAATTCTGCACCACGTTTGTCAGGAGCAGATGGTGGAGATGTTATTTTGAGGAGCTGGAATGAAAATCTATTGTCAAAAGTCCACTGCTTTGGTGAACACAGGGTGTTTTTCATGGTAGCACAACAGTAGAAAAAAACCCAAGACATTCGAGATATTACGATGAACAGATTCTTGGATACTTGTCAAACACTGCCCCTTCACTTTGAAGCAACCTGGACAATATCGGAGGTGGTCTGGGGCCTGCATTCCTCCACCAAAGGTCCCTTGTGTTAGTGATAAACAGCTACTTTTGATCGGTAGTTCTGCTGGATCACACTTACCTTTAGTGTCCTGCATGACGATGGAGGAGTATTTCAGGAAGGTGATGAGCAGGTTGCTTGTTTGAAGGTTAGGGTCAAGGGGCAGCTCAGCTGAGTTCATCACTGAAAGGAGAAAGAGGAGACCAAGTTAACAGGCACCGCCAATCACGGCATTTTGGGCTATAAAGCCATTTGATGGTCATGCAGAAAAGGTTCAGAACAAAATCCCAAAAACTGCTGTTGCCATCATGTTTCTGTGTAAAGACAACATCTGGCTCTTCTAAGGAATCTCCATCAGGTCTGATGGGCAAGTTGAAAAGATCTAAGACAGGGAGGATGCCTTCGACATGTTGAAGTCCATTTCTCAAATGTAGTAAGAATGTTCAAAAGAGCATCAGGACCTTTTTCTGCACCCTGCCCTCAACAGCTAAGAATTTCTTATGTAATGCATTCATTTTTAACACTTGAGCAATGTAAGCACTTTGTATATCTGTCTGTTTTATTTTTTTATAAATTCCATAAAACAGCAATTTTAAGAATTCCGTAGCTGATAAGAACGTCAAGTTACAAATAGGAAAGTTGGCAGTGTAAGGCCTAGATTAGGCTTTGCTGTAACACACTATGGTACGACTTTCAGCCAGAAATACCCTGATAATTATTCAGCAATATCAGTGGGTGAAAGGATCACTTTGAATTAAACCATCAGCTAGAATAAAAAAATAAATAAAAATCAACAATACTTAGTGTTTAGCAATTCTAAAATCCCAGATGATGGAAAATACCCAATTTAACTCAGGATTAGCCAAATCCCACATGGAGCCACGCTGTTAGAAAATGCATTACATCATCACCACCATCACCACCACCCACCCAATTTAATTACAGTGTTTCTAGCTGCCATGAGTAGCCCCCACCCAGAGAGATTACCAGCCATCACACGCCCACCTTTTTCTTTCGCAACATCAATCAAGGTTTGCCTTTCCTTCCAACTTTCATCTCTCACTTGAATCAACACCAATCATGTACCAATAAAGAAAAAGAATTTTCAGAATGCTTAAGGGAAAGCAGAGGTGGAACTGCTTTTTGGAATGGTTGTGTACAGAGGCTACATCTACAAAAAAAGCTTTGTAAATGAGTTAAAAACGAATGTTACTGACTGAACATTCCCACAAATCTGCATACAAAAAGTTGGCTGTGAAAAAGGGGTTCCCCCAACAGGCTGTTACAGGTAATGCACCCTGAGGTCATAGGTCAGAACATTAATAATCAATTGTTTTTTCATCTCAGATCTGAGCCCATAAACCTTTAGATTATTTTAGCATGAGGTGGCAAACACCCGATACTCACAGTCCAGGGACGGGGGGGTCGTGCCTAGGGGTGTAGTGGGTGTGACTGGGACAGGGGTAGTGGGCGTGGTCGCAATATTGACCTCTGGATGACTCTGAAAGTTCCATACAGAGCAAAAGCTATTTCAGCTTCAGAGTAAAGCAAATATCCTCTGCAAATGTGGACGGAAGAACGAAAACGGCCCCCGCAGACTCACCTGCACCAAAACAGCTATGAAGTTTCTGTTCAGGTGAACAGCCTCGTATAGGGCCAAAAGAATGGCTTCGTTAGTCCTGTGGAAAAACATAGCAGGCGTGAGCAGGAGACGACGGAACCACCTTGACTGAGCTTCCAACTCAGAAAAAGCAACAACTTAGTTAAACACTCCAATTGCAGTTTACGCAAGTACAAAAGTGATTACGTATATCGTACGATGCAAAAATATATGCTTAATATACTCCTGCAAGGCATCATTAATATATTTTCAAGTATAAGTGAAAGACTAGCTAGTTACAGTGGGCCAACTCAGAAAATTGAACATGCCAGCACTCATCTATACTAAATAAGAGTATTAATTTTAATAACTGAAGCCTGAATATGGCAAGGCATAAATTAATTGATGAACCTTATCACAGCAAAACGCTTAATATGCGATACGCAAGAACGCATTTAAGGAAGGAGCACCGGTGAGCAATTTTTACACGTCAAAGAAAAGACGACCTCAGAAATGTTCTCCTGGACAGCCGGGGTGCAGGGCGGCAGAAGGGAGATCAGGAACCCGGGGATTATGGGATGGTGGGCGGAGCACCAACTGCACTTTGATCTGGGGTTTGTTTGTTAATATCAAATCAAATCAAGTATGACGGCCTTCGAAATCTCCGACAAAGCCAAGGGGAAGAGCTCAGGCGCAGCCCTTGATAATAGGGCAGGAAGGATTCATTTGCATATTCAAATAACCTTGCACAGCATGGGGTGTGGGGGTGTGAAAAAGTTTTTGTGACGAGTGTCCTGGTGAAGTATGATAACGGATCCTCTGACAATTCCGCAGACAAGCCTTCAGCCCATGACTGAGCTGCGGGAGAAATCACTGCGGAAAATTAAATGCCACACTCTTTATTGGATTACGTATGCCTTTCCTACCACACGCTTTATTCCGTTTTTTTTCTTCAAAAATGGCCCTGAGAGTGAATAACTGCCATTATCCTGCTCACCTCTGGTGGCCCCCCTCTTAAATTATCTGCTGGCAGCGTCATTAGAAATCAGGCCCAGATGGGGAGTCACCTGAACCGATTTCAGGGACAATGCAAGCAAAAAAACAAAGCCAGCAGAGGTCTCCCTGGTAAGAAAACACAGATGTTCTGGAGGTGTGTAGGGTTACAGATGGGATGGAGAGCTGGGAGGGGCACTCAGTCTCCACTTTGGGACTTACTGCACTGATATCTTTTCTTCCGCATCAGCAATGAACATATTGCCCACCTGTGGACGACAAAGGTATTGCATTTAAAAAACAACAAACATCACCCAAAAATGATTTTTGGACGCTTATCTGGCTCCAAAATGACACTTGGACAGAATAAGCGGGACAATTCATATGCGATTCATAAAGATAAATGAGCTACACAGATAATCATCAACACGACCATCCAGATAATCACCAAAATCAGACCCAACCCAAACAGAGAACCAAATTACTAACCATTAATTGAGGCAAGATAACTCCTATGAAAGAAACACATACAATCCAAAGCCAACATTATACAATTTAATGAAACCTTGTACTGACACTGGTTTGATGTACAAGTCCATAAATCTTGCTCTTATATTAACTGATAACGAAGAGACAATGTGCTTGAAGCCACAGAATGGAAGTCAATTAGCCTCTGGATATTGACAGCTGTCCTGTGAGAATAAATGGCATGCCGAAATTAATCCCCACCTCGTCCTGACATTGCCAGAGTCTGTTTTTTTCCCCTTGCCTGTTCGCTGCATCCACACATTCCAGAACTGCGCCGTTGCTACGGGATACCATCCCTTCCGAAACCCCGTGGCATCGCTTCCTTCAGAGACGAACACCCACTAAACTGTTGAGTCACGACACAGGGAGTTCTTACATAGCCCAGCTGGAGTATAGCAGAAAGGTGAAGGTCTAAAAGCACCTGGGGACCCTCCCGCCCCCAAATAAACCTTGGGCCTGAGGGAGACATACTAAAAAAAGCTTTTTGGAACCGTTTTATTCCACTTAAAGAGCACCGGCAGAAAGGGAGAGATCTGTTTACATTTGTACTTGTTGTTTTTTTTTTATATTGGTTTACAACCAATATAGATGATGTTTGGTCTTTAACAGACTCAGAGAGCTTCATCAGCCAACGGTTCGAACACAACGCCAACTTGCTCTCGAACCCATTCGCGCAGACAAACGCTTCACGCTGAAACCTTTTAGATACCGGCACAAAAGCAGTGGGCCGAAACCTGCTCTGCCGCTAACCCTCTAAATGATTTATGAGGTCTGTCAAGGCGTCTCTGTTCACGCGCTCCGCACACCCGGATGCCGCAGTTATGGCCGACGATGCCAATTATTTCTGAAGAGTGAGATTTTGGCACTCTGTTGAAGGGGTAATTGGCAAATCCCCATCCCCGCATTCTTCATATGGGGGTGTCATGCATCAGAGAAACCTGAAGTGCGGAGACGTGGTCCAGAGTTGGATCAGTGTTCTGAAGATGCAAAGAAATGGACAGAGTCCACCGCCAGTAGAAATACGAGAACACTCGGGTCACGGAGTAAAACAAACTCGCTGTCAGGCACATAATTAAAGGAATTGGGCAACATCACCATCAATGATAAGTCTTGACTAAGTTAACGAATATTTTGCCTAGTCAAAAACAGTCATTAAATTTAATTAAAACCTTCCTGTTTTCAAGCTTCCCTCAATCAAACAAATGAGATCTCATACTCCCATCTGACTATAACCAGAAGATGAAATCAGGACATATACACTCACCTAAAGGATTATTAAGAACACCATACTAATGCGGTGTTTGACCCCCTCTCGCCTTCAGAACTGCCTTAATTCTACGTGGCACTGATTCAACAAGGTGCTGAAAGCATTCTTTAGAAATGTTGGCC
>JABFDZ020000045.1:3332944-3347016 GCA_019775955.2 Pollimyrus isidori | reverse complement strand
ATTGAAGCAACTGCCATGTGATTGGTTGATTAGATAATTGCATTAATGAGAAATTGAACAAGTGTTCCTAATAATCCATTAGGTGAGTATATATTCATATAAAGCAAAAGCACGTCTACCTGTTTAGGAGAAAATTATCTGACAATATAAAAATCACTGAAGGGCTACCATAAACTGCAATTTCCCTGTGAGAGAAGGCATAAGAGGTTTGTTTTCATGCAGTATTGTTGGGTAAATGCCCTTCCATCTCCTCCAGCACCAGCAGATGAGCTTACCGAGCACGCCCAGCAGATGAGCTTACCGAGCACGCCCAGCAGATGAGCTTACCGAGCACGCCAAGCAGATGAGCTTACCGAGCATGCACAGCAGATGAGCTTACCGAGCATGCACAGCAGATGAGCTTACCGATCATGCACAGCAGTTGAGCTTACCGATCATGCACAGCAGATGAGCTTACCGATCATGCACAGCAGATGAGCTTACCGATCATGCACAGCAGATGAGCTTACCATGTTGGTGAATGCAGAAAAGAAGCCTCCCTGGTTTTCCTCTTCCTTGTCCTTGTATTGCCTGTGGGGGCACAGGGGAGACCATAATGAACTAGTGAGCTGACCTTTTTTTTTTATATATATATATACTCGATTTTACTTGAGTAACTCTGACTCTGCCCCCCTGCCTTCAGAAACCAATCAGCCAATCTTGATTACTTGGTGCCAGCATTTCACATGATCAGCTGTATTCATAGGATCTCATGCTCATTCCACCTTCTTGGCCAGAAATGATTTGTTTTGATCTAAACAACTCTAGTCCAGTAACCTCACTGACATTTGTGGCCCAAACCAGCCGATACTGGCATGGGTAACGGGACCGACATGATCCATTCTCCTTGAAAATATCCCTTTTGGAGTATGCCAAAATGCATCTGCTATGTTATAGCAGCTCAATGTCTATCCCCAACTTATGCTATCCACCATGTAGTGCCCCCTACCTGTTATATTCTGTCAAGGCCTGTGAGATCACCATCCCAAGTCCCTGCAAAGACACGATGGGTCACAACAGAAGCTTTGTTAATGCGGCCCCCATCTCTCTGCCTGTAAAACGGGGACTTCTCAAGCGCTGTCAGTTTCATAAGCAGGCACAGTGCTCTACCTACGTAATGTCTTTACAAAGTACTATGATATTCTTTCCGGCTCCCAGTCTATAAGAAATGCTACACAGACATTATGATCTTTATGTACTGCACAATATCAATGTTAATAATGAACATTTCAAAAACTTTAATGGTGGCTGACTTACATTAAGGGTGGGCTCATCGTCGACTATAGACAGTTTCACAATGTAGGGATTCACCGACTGCCAGGAGGCAAAATTAAAGAGAGACAGGTAAGCAAATCCAGGAAAATCAGTCCCGGCGCTACAGTGAGTAATGGCGGGGCATAGTGGGAGGTCACGTCAGAAAGCGCCCTCACTGCTGGAAGCGGCAGAACACCCCGCCACTGGGGGGAGCCGACTGGGGAACACCAGCAGCTCAAACACTTAAAGGCTGATTATTCATTGTTCAAACTAAGCCTGAACCTTCCTACCATGATAAGGGAAAAAATGTATTTATGCAATGTAGCATAATTTAACATGTCACTGATATGATTATAGTAATTTATGAAGTGTAACGATATAAGGTGAGAACACATCCAACGGCAAAGACTGTAGTCATGGCAACCGGAATCTAACTGCGGCGGGGGACGACTTGGCTCACCTCATACTTCCTGTAGTTCACCAGGAGCGCCAGTAAGACCACGGCATCGTACCCATGCTGCGGTCTGCTGGGGGTCCCCGAGAGGACCTAACAAGAGTCATGGGGGGGGGGGGGGGGGTATTAAAGATAGTGGTTCATATGGTAGATTCAGTGGCAAAGTAAACATGATTGCTGCAGTACGGTGTGTGGACAGTGTTTCCTGTTCTGCCCACCAATGAAAACCCAGGAGAGAAAATTACGGAATGAAATAGCACTGAACTTTAAATCACCCGGAATAACAGTGTCTGTCAACGCAGATGAGCAATTATACTGAGCCCATTCATTAGACCGACTCCCTGGATTCAGCATCCAATGGAAAGGGCAGCACCTACTCACCATGTTTAGGCTGCTACTGCTCGGTCAGCACACCAAAGATTTAACATGAAGGTGACCGCCAGTCTCACCTGTAGAATAGCCTCGAAGATGCTGTTGATCATGACATACTCCAAGAGAGTATTCTGGCTGATGTTATCAGTCACCTAAAACAGAACACGAGCATTTCAGTCATAGAACATCAGGGAGATGTTCCACAAGGATTATTTTGAGGGTTACAGAAGGCCTATAACCACTGCTATAGAGATGACTCTAGTTTACTCTAGGTCTATCACTCATGTTCTAAAAGTGCCATTATTCCTGCTGTAAAAACCTCTCATGCTCTAGAAGGTCCATCGCTCATGCTCTAGAAGGCCCATAACTACCACTACAGGTGCCTCTCTCATGTTCCAGGTCCATCACTAGAAGGCCAATCTCTATTGTGGAAAAGGCCTGTATGATGTTACTGAAGGCCATGCACTCATTCAAATCAAGGTGGAAATATGGGTCCTTTTATCTTTTCACCATCACAGGAATATATTCAATAGGTATCAAAAGAACGCAACTGATCTTACAGCTGACTAGTAAAAATATCTTTATGGTAGATAACATCTAACACTTGACTGAAAGTTTGCATCCTGGGTGCCACGATGAGGCACTCATCGTCTTTAAAAACAAAAAACACACGCGGTAAATTAACTAATGGCGTCCATCACTCTATTGACCATGACAAAAGGATGGAGAAAAGTCGTTTGTTTTCCTGAAGCTCTCTCAGAAGCCTCCGGACCCATCAAGCTACAAAATGCAGGCACTCCGTCTCTAATGACAGTAATGATTCAAGTGCCTCCGTGAAAAAAAGCACCTACAGTACAATGTGCAATGCAAGTCGTGCTAAACCCAATTCCCATAATTACAAACAAACAGTTTAACAAAGAAAAACAAATGCAAACATACAATCAAAAAACAATTTTAAAAAACAACAATAGCAGTGATGCTAAAAACTGCAGCCATGGCACGTGACTGCCGGTTGTTGTCATGGCCGGTGGTCATAACCGTACGGAGCAGCAGCAGAAACAGCCTCACCGTGACCAAACAAAGCAGCATCCTGAGACAGAGGCCCTTCAGGCTTTCAGATCCGTCTCCACACAGCAGGGCATCCAGGCTCTCCATCAGGTCCTGTGGGGGCACGTCACATGACACTGCTTACCAATCAGGCCAGTGTTTCCCCACCCAGTCCCCGGGGAACCAAAAAAGGTCCACGTTTTTGTTCCCTCTCTGCTCCCTGCCAGACAGTCCACATTCTTGCTCCTCATTTTTGCTCGCATAACTGTCTTGCAGGGAGCAAAACGTGGCCCGTCTGCAGGTCAACAGGGACTGGATTGGGAAACACTCATCATGAGGAATCTGCTTGCAAATAAGCATCCTTAAAGCACAATGCCAGAAAATCATCACAGTCTCTTTGTGAGGGAAAACGTTGGTTCTATGAGCGGGTTTGGAAAACAATGTCTGCTGGAAAACTAAGAAAAATGGAACTGAATTGGATATACAGCAGGATATAGTACCTAAGCCATTCAGGTTTCTCTTCTGTGAAGCTGTCTGCAGGTCAGACTCTCATAAATAAAAGATACTGGAATGGCTTGGTAAAGGAACACATCACATCATTCTTACTACATAGCAGCAAAGGGGTCAAAGGTCAGCAAACCTTCATCCGAGCCTCCGCCTTGTCAAAGCCCATCAGCATATTGATGATGTCGAAGCCCGATGATGGTTTATTTTTCTGGTGGACGCCCCGGAACAGGGCACACAGCGTCTGTAAGATTTACCATAGCAAACAGTGTGAATAAAAACCTGCAGTTTCACTTTGCCCCAAGCCTCGTAGACATGGCTATACAGCCGCAGGCATTCCTAAAGAGAATTTCTGTGTTTTGGTGACATTCTGGTATATGGAAGACTATAGTTTCTAACACTATCCAAACTCACATCTGACGTTTTGAGTACAATGAATAAAACTATCATTCAAAATACAGCTCTATCGTGCAGCTCAGATTCTTTTCCATGCACCTGGAGATTTTGTCCACTGAGCAAGTAAGGAAACCATGAATGACAGTTAATTAAGTGGTCCACTGCTGCCCCCCACTGGTGCTCACCTGCAAGGCGTTTACCACCTTGATCTGGTGTTCCTCGCTTAGTGTCCGCACACAGTGGTGGAACAGCCGGTTAATGTTGTCCTGGATCTTGGTCACCTCATCTCCATCCAGAGACTCCAGCTTCGCCTCCAGGTACTCCAGGTTTGCCTGGGAAATGAAGAGGAAGACAACGCAGACTTAAATTACTTCAAATCAGCTGGGGGTGGAATGACACAGTGCAGCTGAATGTGCTTACACAGGGACAGAGAAACAATTAGCTTTGTCCTTGGGACATAAAAGTTTGTTGACTACCCCAACGGAAGCCATCATAAACAAGATATGGAATATCTCACCTTCATAAGGAAGAGTTCCTCCCAGAAGCGAGGTTTGTCCTTGGCTGGATCTTCAACCTGGGATGGAAGGGGCCAGATCATCAAAATAAGTGAGGCAGACAGGTGCAGTGTAAACAGAGAGCAGTGTTACCTAAGCTAAGCCAACGTCCAGCAGCCAGGCTAACAAAGCAAGAGGTAAAAGCATCACGAAACCTATGGCATGTACAGTGTGGAGAAAATCTCATTTGCACACTCAAGATCAGCTAGGCTTTTTTGTGAGTAATCTGCCGCTTAATGAAAGGTGGCCAACGTTCTTGAGATGATTCTGACCCGGCGCTTTAGCTAACTTGGACATGGTCAAACAAGGAGCAGACTGGGCATCCTGCCTCTTCACAGAATTACTTTTAAGTTTTCATGTCAAAATAAACACGTAGGGAACGCCACACTTACCGCAAAGATCTCGTCGTACATCAGCACCACCTTCTCCGTCAGCGGTTTCTTAGGGGTCGAAGACCTCCTCAGCAAGCCTGCCTTCTTCTCCACTTGGGCCATGGTGCAGTCCTAGCATGGAGGAAACACACGGTAATCGCTGAAACAGGCAGTTCACAGACACTTGGCTTCCAGGTCCCAGGAGAACCTCAATAAAGACTCGACAGACCTCTACCTGAATGACCCATGCTGTAATCCCTGGATTTCATTTTACTTACAATGTTCTTTCATACCTCCATATCATGCATTATAACAAATATCTTGCAGAAACAGACCAATGCAGATTATTTAATCTCAGTAATTAATGTGCTGGACAGTTAAGACCAACTGTAGACTGGCAGATACGATGACAAAGGGATTCTTAATTTGTAACCACTGCTAATTACAAGAAGTGAAGACGATATTAATATGACATGTTAAACTCGCTGCCTGAAGATTTCTAAGCCACTGGCTTCAACCATCAGCTTAGAATAGCAGAAACAGTTCCCTTAATTAATGAATGTAATTTCCATTCAGTGGATGAACAAATATTTCTGCAATAAGAAACCATAAAAACATGTCACGGATCTGATAAATCAACCAAGCGTTAACTCCCGCGAAATACACCTGTCATCTATATTGGTGGTTAAACTGCATTGTGACAAAAACTGCAGTCAGCTTCTTATGCCATTCTGCCAAAAGGTTTACACCACACCATGGTGTGAATTGGTGGTCTATATAAATAAAGTTCTACACGTCCTTTGTTCTACCTTGATGTTTTCCCCAAGTGTTTTAAACATGTATAATTGGTCACCTTTTACAATTCATTTTAACGTGCGTTCAGTTAGCGAATAACTTTTAAAAGTGTGGGCCCCGTGAACTTAAAATAATTTAAGTGGACAGGCGATAAAGCTGTCGGTGTTTTACATGCCGATATTTTGGTGCAGTTGCTGTTTGCTGAATACGAGGAGCCCGAACCCCGTCCTTACCGCCGCTAAGTCAGTGCAATAAAATTAGTTTTAACGTATATAATAACGTCTCTACAGAAAGCATGTCGTGATGTTACAGCATTTCTCATTCGGGGTATTAAGCCTCCATGTGAAAATGAGTATTAGCGCTGACTGCTCTGCGCGTTTTGATCAGCAGCATAGAGACTCATTGGCCGCGATTTTAAAAGGCTAGCTGGGGTTCAGTTGATGGGTTATTGCGGTGTTTCCGGCTGGTGAGCCTCATCTTTGGGATTTCTGCCGTCACAAACTGGGGCAGGGGAGCGCCTGCTAGTACTGCCGCTGTCACAGCAAGTTGTCATTGGCAGACACCAAGTTGGCCGCTTCTTAAATGACTTTTTCCCTCGTTAAATTAACACTTACATATGTCTTTATTTTAATCGGTGCATACGGTTAGTTCCTACCTGCCTACTGAGTCAAATGATATTTGTCATGCGTCCCTTCTAAGTCGTTTTTAGAAAGCGAAGAGGTGCCTCGACTTCTGCGGGGTCGATGGAGATCCGCATGAACGTCGACGGGGTAGCCCGTCTCTGGGTCCTAGTGCTTCCCTCTTCCGATAGAGCGTTTGCATCATTAAAAACCGGACAACTTAAACCGTGATCTAAAGCACAGTTGTCGTTTTGTTTCGTTTATTTCTTTGTTCGTAAACTGCTACTCACACAGATATAAAAAGCGGAACACGCGGTCGCTGCACTTTAATAAAATGAATATTGAATTTACAACTAATTCATCTATGGACACGTCAGTGGCTACGGCGGTGAACGAGTTAACGGTGAAATCCGGTTGGGTACGTAAACCCAAAGGGCGGGACACCGCATTTTCGTCACTTTTAATGGACGGAAGAGCTGCAAGGTTTCAAAACAACAACACACGCCGCTAGGTCCCAATGCTCCTCCGGGCTAGGGGGCGGTTTAAATTGGCCGGTACTTGTTATACGTTAATGTAGTAGTCGTGTCAGATAGAGAAGTGTAGGTATTTGTGTGGATTCGTACCGGATCCAGCAAAGGAATCAACAAAATGTTTAAGAGTTGCGGTTTGTAATAAGACATATACATCGAAATGCTATATTCATGTAATCGAATGTGCCATTGGTCTTTATGCGGAAATTACGCTTCCTCTTTTTTTCAGATCTCTTAATTCATACTTTCTGAGGCGATTCTTGCCAAATAATGAAGCGACTTGTTCTGCATCAAGAGACAGATTTTAGTGACTTCACCCAAGGTAGGGTTTTGATTGACTTTTTGAAACAAAACTCCGCCAGCAGTATCTGGCATACAAATAACATTCATAGTCGATTATCCAATATCCGAATTAGCCCAAATGGACACCACATCCATATAATTATTAGAGAGCCAAAAAGTAGCCTTTTAACTTTCGACAGGCATATACGACATACTCAGTCACGCAACCACAAACTTTTAGTGTTAAGCCGTACGAGATCATTTTATATCGTGGACGTTGTCTACTTGAACAATAGCAGCAGAGATCGTAGTGGAGATACAGCTGTTATCGTTTTTGAGAATGGAAAATCCGATTTTTGGAAATACTGCGAGCAGGAAGGCTGGCATTTCCTGCAAACAATGGAGTTGTGCCAGATCCCCAAAGCGAAAGTGAAGTACATCTGTGCCAGCGGCAACATCATTGTCTGGTGTGAAGAGTCCCCACCCTCCAAATCAACATCACCAATCAATGTTCACCAGAACTGCTTCTGTTACCGTATCTGCAGCAGATCTTATGAGCTGGAGGAGGGGGCAGCCATCTTGGGGGAGGTGAAGGTCATTCTGCACAACAGTCCTCAGTACATAACCATTGCCTCTGGAAACAATGTGCACCTCCTGCCAGACCCAAAGGGGAGTGCTTTCAAGAACATCTCTGGTTTCTTCCTGTCATGGTTCCCACAGTGTGGATCACTTGCCATCAGTAGTATCTCTAGGGGAACTCTTCTGAGGAAGGAGTCATGTACTGTGAGCGATGGTTATAATTTCACAGAGCTCATATCCCTTATGGTGTCTTTGGCCTCCAACCATCTAGAAATCTGTGCTGCCTCTACCTCCAGGTGTGACAACCTGTCCTTTCTGCTCAGCTCTGGCTGGATCAACATGATAGACAATCGTGGCACGTTGAGACAAGTCTACCAATTGGCGCACAGTTGTAGCACCATGGCTGGAAAATGGATCAACATGAATATCTACCATAATTGGCTGGCCGTGATAGTGGGGAAGACCTTATATTTGATTGATGCCCAGTGTGGCTTGAAATTGGAGAAAATCCTCCTGAAAACAGATGGGATGCTTTTTGTGAATTGCCAGGACAGTCAGGTGCCACACATCCTGACAGAAGCTGGGCTATTCCAAGTGAAATGCTGGGATCAAGACTTCAGTCATGTGCTGGACCAAGGCTGTGTCAGGCCAGATGACGTCCTTATGAAGACCATCTTTGAGGAGTCTTGTAAGCACTACCAGAAAAGGAGCCTGAGTGACAGACAAATTACAGTGGAGGTGCTGCTAGCTGACAGGAAATTCCAGGCTCCTTTCTTATTGTCCTCCATCCTCTGCAACTTTCTGAAAGTCCAGGATGGAAGTGACCTTGATTATGGCCAACTGTTCAGCTACCTGAAGCCTGAGTTGAAACGCTTCATGCTACTGGATGGCATGAAAATGTTAGTGACTGCAGCATCTGAGAAGGACCAGAGCAGCTGCTGTGAAGTGCTGGTGTGTGAGGAGGTTGGCCGGCTGCTTAGTTCAGATGTTGAAAGAGAGGATGTGCTCCACCTGAACCTCATGTTTAACATGTTCCCTTCTGAATCATGGCAGGCCACACAGGTGATCCTACAGCTTAAGTTGAATGAAGAAGGATCCTTTTCTGCCAAGGTTCCACTTGAGGTATGGAGAAGTATCCTGTCCAACGTTCAGCCATTGGCCTGGCCCACACATCAAGGTGTTCCCTCTGCTGTGCCAGTGCCAGTGTTTGAGCTGCTCTGCCAGATGTTTCTTCAATACCAGCCTCAGTGGCTCCCCAGATTTCTGGAACTGGCGCAGCAGTGCAGCGGTGACCTTTTGTCCACTCCCTCCAGGCAGAAGGCCAGTCCTGAGGAGACCCCTCTCTACAAACGAGCCCTCTCAGTGCTGCCAATAGGCAGGGACTCCCAGGGCCTGGAGGTGGAACTGCTGCTGTGCAGCTGCAGGCCCACTGGGATCCTGCAAGCCCTGCGGCTCCTTGTGGACCGACGCCAGTGGGAACAGGTTCTCCAGCTGGCAGAGCGGTTCTGCCAGCAGAGCCCACTGCTGAACAAGGAAATCTTCATGACCCTACTACAGCAGCTCTCCCAGCATCGTGACCTGGACCCCTACCTAGACCGAGTATGGGCCCTGTGTCCTGCGGACATCACAAGTACCAGCATCCTGAATGTGCTTCTGGAGAGCTTTTCTGCATCCATCCCATCCGGACCTCACCCCTTCCAGACACAAAACTGCCAACTTACCTTAGGCCTGCTGAGGCCTCTGTTGAGCCGGGTGCTCCAAAGAGAGACTAAGGTCAACCAAGGGTGTGTGAGGGTCCTCTGGGCCCAAGCCCATCCTCCCCCGGTGCCCCCAAGACAACCCAGGGAGATGTTAGTTGGGTCTGATGTTGGTCACCCATGTGCCACTTATCAGCCTGAAAGTGAAAATAGACGACTGGTAGCCAATCCTGATGGCTAGAGGTCAAATCACTGCTTATAAAGAAATGTCATTTGTTTTCAGCTCTTCTGGCCACATTTCAGTGATTTTGAACTGATCTCAACCCCAATGATGAAAGGAATGGTTACATCAGACATATAAGAGTCATGATTTAAGTTTACTGTGGAAACGCTCAGGTAGACTGAACCCTTGAGAGCCGTGAATGTAGCCTACAGAATAATATGGCTATTTGGTCTGGGGGCAATTGTAGAGTTTTTCCCATAATAAAAATATTTTGGCCAGTTTCCCAGTCAAGGATTAAGCGTAAGCCTAGACTAGCGTTGAGTTACAATGGTGAATCTCCATTGAAACGGCAACTTAGTCCAAGACTAGTCTTAATCCTTGTTCGGGAAACTGGCCTGGGATGTTTATAAATACCCAGAAAGGCACATAGAATGAGCGCTTAACCTATACCAATACAACACCCGTTTAGTTTTTATTTGTTTACTATACCTGTGTAATACAACAGCTGTAATATAAAAATATGATGTGCATCAGGGTCTACATTTTTGCTCTCTCCCAGTTGCCTGGGAATTGGGAGAGAGCAAAAACATGGTCCATCTGGTAGTCCCCAAGGACTGGGCTAAAGAAACCCTGTAATAATTACATTACATATTACTAAAGATGAAATCTCCATAGCTACACTGTACTCCACAGTAAAGACTGTAAAATCCTTCCTGATAGAATCTTGACACCAGTCAATCGCAAAATGAAGGGGAGGAGTCAGGGGAGATTGGCTGATTTTTAGGTGAGCTGAGGGGAAAGAGGGATGAAACAGTCTCTAGCACCCCCTGTGCTTTTGCCCTTAAAATTGTTTTTAAAAGTAAAAACATGTAATTTCTGTGTTTCTAGGTATTACTAGTTTACTGAAAGTTCCTACCTTTGTTACCAATATATTAATTTTAATTATATGTATTGCTTTGGGTGAAGCATAATATATTCTTGAATAAGTTCAGTGAAAGCACTTTAGAATTAATTTTGTAAAATCTATTATTTTGTGAAATGAATAATTATGCTATATTTAGTTTTGTTGAATAGCAGTAATACCTACATGGTATTATTGATGCCAAACGACTGGCTGAAACACAATTACGGGAGTTATGTTTTAATGACTTTGTTCTCTGTGGTCTGTAATGCTTGTATGTCTGCCTGAGTCATTACTTGCAGGCTGTATGTTTATAATTGTGCATATGCAATAAAACATTGCAGGCCATTACATTTCATTAGAACATGTTTTTATCCAAATGGACTTACATGTAAGAGGGCAAGGTCAACCCCTCAAGCATTTGGGGGTTAAGGGTCTCGCTCAAGGAACTAATGGCAAAGTCGTTCTACTAACCCAGGGATTCGGAGGGGTGACTATCTAAGCCCCTGAGCCACACACCGCCCCCAAGTGGATGAATGAAGTACACACTATGTACATCTGTCTTAATCAAAACTGAACTTTCCAAAACATTTTAAGCATCTGGGCCAAACTGTGTCCGCCTTCTCAGGGTCTCGCTATCGTTTGTGGTCCAGTGCAGATCATTTGAACTTCGTGCATTTGCCTGTTTGCCATGATGTACACATGCTGAAATGACCCCAGGGACCTCAGCTCAGTATCTCCTGTAATCAGTGCTGCCCGCGGGCACCGCTTGGCACTTAAGGGCGCGGAGTCTGAAGCTGGGCTTCCTCTTGGAAACATGTCTGCTCTTGTACCCCTGAGAATGATTCCTGGCTTATATCTCTCCAGTAACACATTTAAGATCAATAACTAAGAAAAACTAAATAATGACAGTCATACCATTTTTGTATGGTGACACATGGACTTGATGTCCAGGTAGAAGCTGTATGAAATCTATATGCTGGAAGTGCTGATTGCCACGGGCTCACCGTCCCTCTAATCAGACAGTGGGCAGCAGGCTCTGTTCACATGCATACACTGTTAGGAATTTATACCTTTAAGGGTACAATTGCTTTTCACAGGAGCTGTACCATGAAGAGTCTGCCAGTTGTCTCCCAGCTATAGGGAAATATACCTTAAGGTACAGAAATGGACTCTGAGGAATATTTTTCTAATGAGGTACATTAATGCTGTTTGTGCCTTGGGGGACAGAACTGTACGGGACTGAACGTTTTTATTTCTGACTAGGCAAGGCAAAGCGAGGCAAGCTTATTTGTATAAGCACTTCATACATGGGGCAGCTTGGTGGCGCAGTGATCCCCGTCCAAAAACATGCTCACATGGTGAAATGGCTTTCGGCCATTATGCTGCTGCAGCTGGAAGCAGCTCCCATAAGAGTTGAGATATGCCCCAAAAACATACAGGCAACTGGGTCAGCTGAAATGCCATTACGCCAGCATGCTGGCGGTGGTTGGTGCTTTGGGGAACTCAGCTTTGTTTCACGCTCTGATTTGCCTGAGCTTACTGATATTCCACTTTTAAATCTCTCATTACGTTTCTCATCACGGTTACACCCATAACAGCATCATTAGTACAGTTTCAACACCAACAGTGTAATATGAACGTTTGCTAAACATAATTTCTGTAATAGTATAATAACATAAAACTAAGTGGATACATTTAAGGTGTACATATACATCGCTGTAGAGGGACAACTCAAAGGAAACCGCAGCAGATAACTGATGTTCCTTCTGCTGGTAAACGATATGCGATAAAAAAATCACTGTAAACCGCTGTTGTATTATCGCACCACTGTTTATGTATTGGTGCATCTTGCTTCCTAGAATCGACTCCAGGCTAACCAAAACTGTACTGGATATGGGTTATTTAAATGTAGTGATAATCAGTGTATTTTATAAAAGACTCCATAAAATGAGTCAAATATTCTTTCGCTTTAAACTGGTGTTGAGAAAATGTACGAGTGTACACATAACACAGAGGAAGGTCATTAAGATTAGGTAAAACACCAAAGACCTGGCTAGGATGTGCGCGTGCCAGAATATTACACTTTTACTGCGCAGCATTAATAAGATAATGTTATTGGTATCATTTAAAGGTTTAATCCCATCCAATAAGGCTTACCTCTGGCACTTGACTCATGTTGCCAGGGGACTGAACAGCGTGGTGCACGAAAGTATACCCAGATGCTGTTTATATCCGCAGTCCTAAACTTGTGTCTTAAAGCACAACTGTAGAAGCCTGGAGCTGAAGACCCAGTTCAAGCGGTTTATCCCAAAACAGTGTTTTTCCAAAACCGGAAAGATATTTGGATGTTTGCGTCAGATCTTTTCCCGTATCCCATAACAAAAGACTGGCATGAATATTTCAGGCGGAAAGGAGTCGGCCTCGCTCCGGGCTATGCCAGGCGGATCGGACCACCCTCTAGTTAATAGATTGTATATTACGGGCAGAACTCCTGACCATAGACTATCTGTTTGTACTCCCCGACAGGGTGGCTCAGTGTGATCTCTGGAAGAAAGAAAAAATTACCAGGCAAGGTCTAGGGCAGGGGGCGGCATGGTGGTGCTGTGGTTAGTACTGTTGCCTCACACCTCTGGGACCTGGGTTCGAGTCTCCGCCTGGGCTTCCTGTGTGTGGAATTTGCATGTTCTCCCCGTGTCGCCGTACTCCGGTTTCCCCCCACAGTCCAAAAACATGCCGAGGCTGATTGGAGTTGCCAAATTGCCCGCGTGTGTGCGTGACTGGTGTGCATGTGTGAGTGACTGGTGTGTGAGTGTGCCCTGCGATGGGCTGGCCCCCCATCCGGGGTTGTTCCCTGCCTCGTGCCCGTTGCTTCCGGGATAGGCTCGCGACCCAGTATGGATAAGCGGTTTGGATAATGGATGGATGGATGGGTCTAGGGCAGACATGCAGGCAGACGGTCAAGTAACTGTGGATAAGAAACAGATAAGCAGTTGTGGAGCTTGTTTTGCTGAAAGGCCCGGATATCGTTCGCGTGTCGCCGGCTGACGGTGCGACTTTTTGGCATTAAGCTGGAAATTGCACAAACTCTAATGGTTCCACTGTGCTTACTGACACCTGGACATTTTTGTCGGTGAATCCGCGTCGGGACTGTTTCTTCTTTTTCTTCTTCTTCTTCTTCTTCTTCTTCTTCTTCAAGATTTTGCCGAACCTTCAGCAGATAATGAGCATGAATGATCGTTGGCAAAAGTCGATGAAATTACATTTCAATAGTTTCTTATAGTGTACGAGAGGAACGATTGGAAGTTTAAAGTCAAAAACTCACAAACATAGAAAAACAGAATAGAAGCGGTAGACGACTTTTTTGTCTTTATCAGAGCAGTGGCGGAGCCAGGAAATTTTCTGTGGGGTGGCCAGGATGATTATGTGATCATTTTGGGGGTGGCATAAATTA
>JABFDZ020000045.1:3306036-3324386 GCA_019775955.2 Pollimyrus isidori | reverse complement strand
CCCCCCCCCCCCCCCCCCCCCCCCCCCCCCCCCCCCCCCCCCCCCCCCCCCCCCCCAGAAGAGAGGATGACCAAGACACCACTTCTGTTTCTCATCACAAAGTCTATAAACTATTTCTGACTGAGAAGCTCGCTCAGAATTGAGGTCAGTACTACCATAAGCATAAAATGATGATGGGGAGCAGATACTCGCCTCTGTCCAGTTCTGTAGCCGTTTGTTGAGCTCGAATATCCTGTAGTCGGTCTGGTTCCCGTACGGCGTGTGTCTCCTGCCAAGAGCAGAGCGGTGGGCATAGGAGTAGTTAGTGTAGTAAGGTTGGCTTCAGTAGGTAACACGACCTGGCTGACTAGATAACCAAGGCAGCGGGTAGTGAGATGAGTGATACAGAAGGCAATAGCAGGTTTGAAACAAGGAATCTGAGGATATTCATGATAGCTACTGACTTTCAGAATGAGATAAAAAATTAAACTGAAACCATTTTAAGTCTTATCACACCATTACATTTTTCCTGCTGTTTCAGGAACATAACTTTGCAGACTAGCTCTAAGAGAAACCAGGCATAGCCCCCGGGAGACACACAGCGCAAGCGGATTCGGTCTTGCAGTTTTCCTGTCTTACATTTTATGTGGTACTGAGTATGTCACCTTACAGTAATATTCTAATAAAATTGGGGGGGGAGAAAAAAAACCTCTGTAAAAAGTCACAGCCAGTCTTACCCTATTCCAGGCTCCAGGTACGTAGGAGGGTACATTGGTGTTGGACTGCAAGAAGAAAAGCTGAGAGTTAGCACCACTGGAGGGGCTAAGTGCTAGGGCCTTCCCCTGGGTGAATCTCAGGAGCGCGGGTCACACCTACGACGCCCTAAAGAGCCCCGGCGCAGTGCCTTGGGCCTGGCATCGCGCTTGTCCGCGGGCCAGCTTCCCAGTGCCTTATCGCTCGGGCACAGCGAGGACTGCTACTTCACAGCGCTTCCAGGTCCCGCCAACGGCTCAATCAATCATCCTTAAGAGCCCAGCATACACCACCCCCCTCCTGTTTTATCTCGACAGCAAAGCAACGGCTTAACCGATGGTGCTGACTCAGCTACGCCCCGGCTGAATTAAGGCGGATGGGGCGGGGGCCAGCCCACAGGTTCTCTCCTTGTGTGCGAGCTGAATCGAGAGGTGGGGGGGGGCAGCACCAAGCGAGGCACGCACTGGATTTATATCCTGTGGGTCACTATGCTCCACTTACAGCCACCCGAAAAAGACCAGCTGTGTTTTCATAAGCGCCATGCGCAGGTGAAGCTGCTTCTCCACTCGTGCCTGCCTCTGCTCTACTCTTCCGTCTTCCTGGACCTCCTGCTACTGCTGGCTTATGCCCACAAAAAAATATATAATCAATCAATAATGATAGAAGATCCGTCCTCCATTTCCTGGCAGACCAAACATCTCCTTTGAGGGCCCACTTGCCAAGACCCCAGCATCTGTACACTTACACGGGCACAAAAAATTTATGAACCATGATATGAATTTTTAACAAGACAGAGGATCTTTATGTCTAAAGTAAAATGGACGGATACGGAGGGTCAAAGCACCTTTTTTAGTGGCGAAGGTCACAACCTGCATGTTATTTTAATCTGAAGGACATGACTAACAATGCCAGTTAAAAACTTGCGGCAGCATTTACATATATAAATAAAAATATATATATAAATGAATAAATAAATAAAAATGAATATATACACACACCACACACATACACACACACTGCAGGTCCCTCTGCATTAATATCTGGACTATTCTCTGTTCTGCTTTATAAAATCGGGACTTTTATTTTGGACTTCCTCTGCCAGCCCCTGGACGATAGGGCCCCCCCCTTTTAGGTTAGTTTCTTTCTACTAAGGAGTTTCTCCTTGCCACTATCGCCTCTGGCTTGCTCTCTGGGGACAAATGAGCAGGGAAATCGTCAAGCTCTTGGAGACAATGTAATGTTGAGAAAATGTGCTATAGAAATGTATTGAAATTTAAATGTAATGCAAGCCCTTTAACACAACCTCAGTTTGAGTGTGAAAGACACCAGGGACAAATGTGTGTAGCACAGACACAGGCCCGCCTCCCATGTGACACTGTAGACAGAGCCTCGCCCAGTGCCTGCTCTCCCTGCTTCTCCACTAAAGGCTCCGAGCGATGGCTCAGGTTTAAAATCTCCGTGAAGCATCCCAGTGAAGCCAGTTAATCCCCCCCACCAGCAGTAAGTAGACAGCCACTTACCCCACGTCTCTGTCCAGCATGGTGCCTGGGTGGAAGGGGGGGAAGGCACTACCGTTCGGGGGCTCCTTTGGGGAGTACAGCTTGAAAGACTTAGAGGAACAGCCTGCAGGGACAGAGGAAAGGGGGGGAGTGACGTCAGGCAGGAGCACGCAGACGGCGGCCTTTAAAAGCGACGCTTATTCAGAGAGTCGTGTCACTGCCAGGGACATACAAGTGCACACTTCTGCTTTAAGCAGTGCGTTACCGACTATAACCATTGAATGGTGCCCAACCAGTGCAGCGGGCCAATGCTGCTGTATATAAAAGGAGCATGTTACAGACGAGGGCAGCAGCATATGCAGCCTTCATTTACATCGCTCTGAAAAATGCCATTTCGTAGCTATACAAAATGCATCTATGTCTATTTAAGCATTTTATAGCTGCTGTTCAAGGCAAAGCCAAGCAGGCATTCAAAAGGCGGACAAAACGAAGGATATTCCTCGTGTCTGCAGCCGTTTCGGGCCCGCAGGACATTTTGCGTCTGTTTTATGTCTAACGCACACCCCGCAGATCATAAGCACGGAGGTATGAAAACAAGCCAGCGAGTCGCTCGTCTCTCAGACACATAAACTCGGGCCCAACCCCCCCAGCGCATCACCAGGCAGCATGTGTCACATTTAGCTGTCAACCGCTTCGGCTGGCAGGGGGTGGGGTGGGGGGTCACCAGCACCTAGCACAAGGGGGCAGAGGCCTCCCCCAATCTTGTTCCGGCCCACTGCGCCTCACAGGGGTCCGAGCCAATTTAAAGACCTGGCGGCATCCCCTCCATACGACTGCTGACGCCGCCGCTGGGAATTTGCGGGTGAAGGCGGCGCGCTAGCCCCCACCCGGCGCCCAATTAAACAGGTCGCTCGTGAAAAGGCATCAAGTCAAGCCAGGGTCATGAACCCCCGACAGCGTGAATGGCTCCATCTAATTACGACGATCAGCGCATTTCAAAGACTGCGATTGATTGATGTAGACACAGGACCAAACAGGCTCTGTGCCGTGTGATTCATAAGGTGACTGACAAGTAGCATGACAAACACAAATAAATTAGCTACCCGATTGTGGACGGTACGGACCGTTATACCAATTAAGAAAGCTGGGTCACGCAAGCTGAAGTCATTATGGACCTTTCCTAACACTCAAGGTTTGACTCAATAACATTACTTAGATTAACGACGCCAGACTGACATAATAAGCGTGACTATTATGAAATGGGTGACATCTGTATTGCAGGCTAGCCCATAAAGGGCACGACACATGTTACAGGTTAGTTCACTTATTTACATCGCTCTAGATGGCCAGGCACTCCAGGCCCTGTTACAGAACAATGCTGACTGTGTCAGCGAAGCCCAAAACAATTTGGTCCAACTGCACAATCAATACAGCCATTTGCCATAATAATGACCCAAAGGCAAGAGAAATTTCTCTGTGCTGACTATGGACTGAAGCTCTGCCTATACTCAACCTCCATGTTTTCGGCAGTTGATTATCCTTAATCCTGAAGTTTAAATTTCATTATCCATTGACAAAATGTCCATGTGGGTACATATTACAGTTAGATATTTCATATTACAAAAGAAAAATATCAACATGCTGTGTGAGAAAACATAAGGCTTTCATAGTATCAAAGTAGATTATCCCTGATTCAGTGAATGACATTAATAAGCTGGATGTCAGCGATTCCCCACGTCCAAGACTAACACAATTCAACTAAGCAGCTGGCCAGTGTACAGTGAATTTCCACTGCTGCATTACAGTCACCTGTGAGCGCAACGAAAACAAAAAAACAAAAAATTATATTATCCGTTATTCCTTATAGCTAGATGGAATCTAAATGAATATTTACACCATTTCCAGATGTAATACGAAACAAAGATTTTCACATCTCATCTCCGACTGCATGAATCTGGGCTTCAAGTTGTCAGTTTAAACAGAAATCCCAGCAAGAACGTCACCACATATATACTCCGATTTGTCAGCATTGCCATTCCTATCAGTAATTATGCACCCTGCCTACTTGTTTAGCTCCAAACAACAAGAGAGCTTAAATATACAAGCACTTACAGTATAACGTATTATAAGATATTAAAATATTTTTTAACTACTCTCCTAATCTAGTTCTATTAAAAGCAGTGTAGAGTTTGGGCACTGCAGATACAGACCCATCTACAGTGAAACCCTGCTGTGCCCAGTAGCAGATCAGGGTCCAGGAAACCTGGACGGTGCTTTGGTGAATTTCCCACGTGGGAAAAGCAAGACAGTCAGCCCCATCGCCACGGCAACACAGCCATGCCCGATCCCCACGGCAACACAGCCATGCCCGATCCCCACGGCAACACAGCCATGCCCCACCCCCACCCAACTCATTACGTATCTGTTTTCCCTTTAGCTGGAGGCCTCGAGGAAAAACACCAAGCAGAAGCTGTCACAACAAAGACAGAAAACCAACAGTCATCTTCAGCGAAAACCGAAGAGGGAATGTGAGCTGCCCACAAGAGCACATCTAATGGCTCGGGGTTTGATGCTGGACATTAGCCTGAGTCAGAGAGAAGAGCTACAATTATACTAACCACTTTATGCATGCATGCGATCCCCTTACCAGACACTCATCCACGACGACTCACAATATCGCCAGAGTCGTGAAAACAGTGCGTGTGTTTCAAACCGGACCGCTGGCGTACATGCGAAAATCCCAGCACACGGAATCGATCGCCCATTTCAAATTGCCCACTAACTGCCGATCGATCGCGAGTCTGCAACCGCCGCAACTCGGAACGATCCTCACAACATCGCCGTTAGTTTGTCACGGAAAGAGAAAAAAAAAGGAGGGGAGCGAACGCAGCAGGAATATCTCGCCGGACTGGAGCTGCAGGTGCCCAATGCAACTTTCACAGCTCAGTTTTTGCGATGCATATGCACCTTTTAAGTGCCCGTTATGCTTTTGGCAACAGAATTTCAGCTAAGGTATGACCTGGGGCTCGGCAACAAACTCGGACCTGCAGCCTCCCAGCTATACGTGAATGACACAGACATGGAATGTGGCGTGACCAGAACTTGGTAACTCAGTCACCAGTTCAGCTGGTCAAGTACATAATGAAATCAAACAACAGGAATTATGAGTGACAGAACCAAACCCAGCACAAGACAAGGCTATGAATTTAAAGTCCATGATGGTGTCACAAACACTAAAGAATTTAGATTTCTGAAAAGCCAATTGAGCTTCTTTTTTTCAGCTCTAGATATGCTATTGTTAGAGGTTTGGTGTTTAGTTGTACGGTCACCTTCAGTGTATTGAGCATGGCGATCTTCAGCACCCTAGGAAAGCTGCACATTCATTTTGATCCTACAATCGTGTGATATAATCAGTAACAATACCACCCCACAAGCCTTCAACATGGCCATAAGGGCACTTTTGCTGACAAATGTACTTCTTGCTGGTTCCTCTGTGGGACTTACCAAAGGCTTCAGTACAACCCTTCTCCATTTTCACGAGAGCTAAACAACCAACTCGCGCACTGACAGGAGCTTCCTGAGTCAAACGCATCAATAAAGGAGCTGTTGTGCTCTAGCTCCAAATACACTAAACAGGAACAGCCTCCCAACGTGAGGCAGACACAGACCATTAGTTCACTCAGGTCACCAGAGAGGTAAACACTGAGCTGCAGCCATTTGGGAAACAACTTTGTGATAAGCTGTCGTTTCAGCAGTTTCAGCATCCTTAGCTGGAAAGCAGATCATTTGATATTTTCCCCAGAAATCACCCATTTAGGGCAGCACACAAGGAATACATCGGCAAATGTAGGTCCGACGGGGCACGCCAATGTAGCCTTGAACGTGTTCCTTGCATATTTCCATCAAAACACCCACCTGCACAATGGCAAAATGGTTGCCTGGGAAAGGTCAGCTGAGTAGGTAAATGTAGTACCGGATGAATCTGGGAGCACCTGTTGGCTCATTAAAGAGTGGAGTTTACAAACAGACACACAGGAAATGAGGTTTGCCCATTGGGAGACAGAGCTCATTAAACATTCATGGTGAAGACTTCTGCCATTAAAAATTCACTGTTCAGAAAAGGCTGACGCAAGAAATTTGGTCCGAAGCTAAATACAGCCTCATCACCAGCAGTCCATACGGCTCCCCAAACAAACGGATATTTTACTGTCCGGAGCATCAAGCATATACTCTGTTAACAACAGTACCAACCACTGCCAAGATTACATTTAATCAGGCGACAAGCTCTGCTTCCTGCTGTAATTTCTGGCTTGCTAGTTCACTGACTGCACTGATGGGGCAGTTTCCTGTTTCTCGGGGTTCAGTGTTTGTCAGGCTGCTCGCGCCACTGCTCATATCATGTGGCAAACAGCACAAGCCTGCCACATTTATGAGTGTGCAAGAATTATTCAAGGGAGTCACCTGTGGGGGGAAGGGGGGAATCAGTCATTCACAGAGAGGCCACAGTATATAGTTTGTGTCTTTTTAAGTCAACCGCTTCAGACACTTGACACACTGACATCAGTAGAATCACAGCTATACTGTGCACAGGGTGTGGACATCTCATACACAGCCCCAAACCTACACACAACTCATCAAAATGCAAGATGGTAACATCACCCAGAGGACATGATCAGATGGGAGAGAAACATACCCTGCTTAAAGCACCCAGCTGCCCCCCTGCCTAACAAATGTACGTTTACAGCTACTAAATTACTGCCTACAGTTTAAGGCAAATAAATACAGCAATCTACTCTACTAAATCTCTGGTATTTCAAAATGCTTTTAAAACTGTCCCCAACACATCACTTTAAGTGGCATTTTAAAAATACGGGGCAAACAGTCGGTAACCTGTTAATTATTAACCTGTAACGGTAACCTGTCCAAATTATTATTATTGTTGTTGTTTTTTCCGGGGGGGGGGTTCATTAATGCACTTTAGTCTCTAACTACCAGGGCAACGTGCGCATACTCGAAAACGGAACGGACACTTCCTTCGACTTCACGTTTACGTTACATTACAGTTTCTTTCAATTAACCATTCCATTTTCTAATTAACGAATGCAAAAGCAATTAAGGGGTTCGTTATTATTAAGGACGACAGAAGCTAACGCAGAAATCACCGACCCACACTGAAGATCCATGATGCCATTTATAAAACGTCAGTAACATTTGACATTTAATGAACATGGACAAAATATATGTAGTTATATGTGAAGGAAACGAAGACATTATTGTTTGAGGCGACGTGTACCTGAATGCATACATTTACTATACATAGCAACATACACATCTATATATACTGTAACATACACATTTAGTTGTGTGTGTATTATATATAACAACTAACTTTTACTCTATCACACTAATTCCATCTTTAAACATCTTCTTACCAAGACAATATCCTCTTAAGCGCGATACGGCCGCGGCACATAAGCTAGACACTAACTTGTTAATACCCTAACTTACTCGCAGCACGGGGGTAACCCTACCAGCCGAGCTTTGCGAGGGTGTCCCCGGCTTCTCCTCACTACAGCCCCGGAGATAATTAGGATGAAGTTACATCCAGCAGCCTAGCACCAGGTCCGAAGAACGGACCTCGGCGTTTATCTCTACACACATTTATAAGCAAGAACCGGATACATATTAGCAAAGAGGGATGTAATATGTTATTTTGCTTAATAAAAGAGCGACACCCAGTACAGCACTAGTAGCTATTCGGCGCTCCTGACTTTAAACACCGCAGCATTCAGCAACCAAGCTCTGCCACCCACAAGATAATCACCGCCGTCCCTGGCTGACAGACCTCCTTTCCAGTAACCAGCCGCCGCCGGTCGGCCGACCAGGCCCCAGAACAGACCCCCAATAGCGGTTCGGCCAGCCGGCTCGGACCGCTTGGTTTGTGGCCACTAGATAAGCGGGCGGTAAGCGCAGCCCGAACCGGCGGCGGCGGATTTGGCCCTGCATGCGTAACTGTACCTGGGAAAGAAGTGCTGACAGAACCGGCGCTTACGGATCCCGCAAATCGCTGCTGCCCGGCGTGTGCGCTCAGTACGGCAGCGGGAGTGCCTTAAATCCCCTCCTTTAAATTAAAAAAAGAACTGTAAAATATTAAAGTAGCATTGGCGCTTAAAAAGAAAGCGGGCGTTTAGCGCTCCGTAATATTCTTTCTTCATACGCGGCCTTGTCCAGTGCCGAAAGCCTGTAGTAGACGAGGGTACGCTCCCCGAAGAGCCCTTTGTTCGTGGACAGACATGAACAATAGCTGTGGGCCCTCCTCTTTCTCCGTCGATGCGTCCCCCCCACCGGTCCCCCTCCGCTCTGGAAAACGCGCTAAGCCTCTCGGACTCCTCTCAGAGAGTGAGGCCCGGGAGCCTGGCAGCGCCGCCAGCCGCCCTTCTCTCACCCTCCCTCCGCTGCAGCGGCCGCTTTCCAACGCGAGCGACTGCGACGCGGTGTCGCGAACCCCCCCGCAGCCCCCCCATCGGCTGTGTGTGCGCGCTGCCTCGCGCCGCACGAGCCGGAGTAGCCGCTCCTCGCGCTATGTCCACCGCGCATTCAGTGGTGACATTAAAGCTGCGAGCTTTAATAAATACGATTCCCATCACTGGGTTTATTGTGCATAAAATCTTCAAAACAAACCAAATGGACTTTCAGTATGGCCCTTGTAGTCACAGTATCAAGCCAACTTTCTCATGGGTAAAATCATGACAAGATTTTAGCCGCTGTTTTTGCTGGTACAATTATACATTCTTCACGGGATTATTGAAAAGTTGCCTCGAATATATTCAGTTAATAATCCGGAACGAGCTGTTAACGGCGAGTCTACAACTCATGTGTTATCAACATGTCAACAAACGGTCCCGCTTTTTGTCGAAATGTTCCATTATTATAACAATCATCCACATTACTTTTGCCCACAATTTAGCTAACTAATGTGTAAATTGTTTATAATGAATGACTATGACTGGCCCGAATGTGTAAATTCAACCAGACAATGAAATGTGTAACGAAGGCCCCCTCATTTCAAAATATCGATTAAAATTGTGGTGTGGTCTACAATAAGTATTACGGTACGAGTGGCACTCCGTCTCCTCCCCCGGGTCCCACGCCCGTTCCCCAAGAGAGTTCCGCTGTTCCTTCTAACTGGCGAACCCCTTCGCTGCGGGCGAAAGCTCACTGCTATCATTCAGCCCCCAGCCGCTGGACTTGTGCAATAAATCTGGATGGCGCAACACCTGAATTCGGACAGTTTCAATCAGTTTGTGGATGGCATTTTGTGGCCAAAAGTACACAGCTGTAGTGTATCGCAAAAACCTGTAATTTCAAAAAACCAGTGGTAAAATAAAAATGTGATGTCTGTTAGTCATTTGGGAATAACAACTTAATTTCGATATGTAGGTAGCAATTGTTGCAGAATAATACTGTAGGAAAGTTTAGTTGTAACCTGCGTCCACTGTCCTATGTATCTATGGCAACAGTCAATAGTGCAACCTGAGCAGTGATTAATGTCACCCATTTCACTGTGCATGGAAGATAATCCCCTAAATGCCTGGGTCCACAACAACAGAAGTCAAGGGTTTGGGCTGTCCAAATGATATCTCACAAATTGGTTTCAAAATCTTACAGGCACTCAGCGTTCACAAGCGTTCACATTCAGCCATGTTACTCACAATCACTCAGATGAATCAACTAGCACAGAAATCAGCCATAATAGTTTGCCAATATATATAGTAATGATACTATCAGTATTAAATACCACCACACACAATTTACTGCCTTTATTGAACCATGATATAAATTTTAAAATTGTTTAACAATGGAAATATTGGGTGAGCATGTTTATATTTTGAGTGCCAGTTTAATTCTCACCTTTCAGACCTCTTGACATTAAACTCTTTCAGATGTTTGGCGGTGTGTTTATTTCAACAAGAACTCTCAAGAGAAGGGAAGATCTAAAACCATAATAGTACATTCCTATATTTAATTATGAAGTATCACTTAAGCACTAGCTTAATACTTTATAGCCTTTGAATAGGTATGTGACTTATAGTAATTTATTATTAATCACAATAATAATAATAGTAATGATGATGATGATGATTATGATTATTATTATTATTATTATTATTATGATTAATAGTAGTAGTAGTAAGTCGATAACTAATTAGGTAAAGTTCTTTGCTGTACACAAATGGAGTTCGGGGGGGTGTTGGTCATCTCTGGTTCTGGTAGGCCACAATCTTTTAAAGCTTCCAGTCTACTACACAAACAGTAAAGCTCTTGGTTGAACAAGTTACTGCACTAATTCTACCAGTTTAGCTCTCAGTACCATTTTTATGGGATCAAATAACTGGAAAATTCACTTATAATTCAGTCAAACAGGTTCAGGACTAGTTGAGAACTAAAATATTTTGAACAATGTGCCTTTAAGTCTCATTTTGGAATCTGTGCTTTGTAATTGGAGTATCCTTAGTGAGAGACTTTCTGATTGGTTGGTTGAGCAAATCACTTGAGGGCCGTCAGACTAGCATTGTGTTTTAAAGCCAAATAGCGCGACTTTTTGATGCCTTGAAGAGCTCCAAGACCTATAAGAAGGTTGTATCTCTATAAAAATATTCCGTAGAAATTCTTCGAGTGCGAAGCCGTTCTGTGTTGGCGGCTCTTTTTGTCTGCCTTTGTGTCATATAAAATGAATGGCTTTGGATGAAAAACAAAAGCCTGAGATGACAGGCAGCAGAAGTCAAACTCACAGCAATTGCCATCAGAATTGTCAGAACCCCAGCAGAAAAGACTATTCCTGAAGTTTTAGATCTGCCTACCTTCAGCTGAGGAAGTTTTCCATAAAATGCACATGGCATCTCCCTGCCTTTATTCTTGTCTTTTGGCAGGCAGACTGCTCTTTAATCACAACTGCATGAGTTGCTGCCATGTCTCAGCAGTGGTAACAGAAAGAAGCTGGTGGGATGTTCTGCTGAGAGAAATGAAGCTCAAAACCCACTGCGGGTGGAATTTGTCATGTGCTGCCGATTGCTGTCTGGATTAACCAATGAGGAGAGGACTGAGCGCGTCAGTGACTGACGGCTGGTGATAATCCTGCTCTCAAGGACCTGGCATTCTCATCAGCACCTGCAGGTGTTCTGTCGGAAACCTCGTGTTACTTTTGCACCGGCCACAAATAGGAAACGTCTGGAGAGCTCATAACGCAACAATAAGCATTCATATCAAGTCAGGTATGAAAACTTCTCATGTGTAAATATTTGTGTTTTTGACTCTAATTTTTATAAAGCTAAGGGTCACTGAAGTAATCTAGGTGAAATACTCTTTTGAGTCCAACAGCAGGGTTCTCCTCACTTAGGACTTGAGCCCATTAGACATGAATCCTCTTAACCATCATGCTGCTTGCTGGTCATGCTGTCTCTGATCTCTTGCATGCTTTTCTCTCCTTTGTTTGGCCTGTTCGTTCTATTAAAAAAAATCAAAAGTGGGGGGAAGGGGCACATGCAGCAATGAAAGTTTTTGTTTTGTAGATGAAGGGACATAGAGGACGAAAGTCCCCCCCCCAGGATACCAGGCTTGGCTGCCTCGCTTTCTTGCCTCCGCCAACAACAGCTGCGCTGGAAGAGTTCTCCACCTGTAAAGGGCGCGCCCTCGTCGCCCTACATCCTCATCAGATTAACGGTCTCCTTGCAGTATTTGTTCCAAAGACATTTTCACACATGGTGGTGACGTACCAGATGTTCGTGCGGCTGGCAGCGGGAAGCTCTGCCAACAGCAAAGACAAAAAGGCAGCTATAAGAAGCGGCTTCCTGACCCTTTGCGTGCAGCACGGGCGCCTCATACGTGGAAAGTGAAAAGTGGAAAGTTTATGTCACGTCGGATTGGGGCTCAGCCTTCAGAAAGTGATGGCGTCACTCCCCTCTGAGGCCGTAGGCTCAGTCTGTCACATGGGCGCATGGTAACCTCCGATGCTGGAAACCGGCAGCGACCCATCGGTCGAGCTGCGTCCGTGCGCCTCTGGCAAAACCGTCCTGCGCCCGGGGAACACCCAGGCTGCCTGGTTGCTTCACATCCCAGCTCACTTTGAAGATCCGTCTCTTTGAAGGAGCCTCGAGAGACACAAAAGACTAATTGCGTGGCTCATTAGGGAGACATCGGGATGGATTTCGCTCGGAGGGCGAGATGTCAGAGCGGATCGTGTCGCCGCGTGAGCTGCCTGTGCCCACTTACATTTTCAGATGTCACGTACGCCTCCACATCGTCACAACAGGGAAAATGTTTCCCACGTGGTAACGCTATTTAAAAAAAAAAAAAAGAAGCTGGATTGCTTTTTTGCTGCTAATTAGCTTTCACCATCCGGCTTTCCTTCACACTGTAAGAAGTGAACCTCCTTTGCTTACAGTTAAATGTCAGGATTATGAAACACTGGAGAACTAAATGGGGGATGGGGGGGCATATGACTGTATCCACAGAGGAAGCCCAACATTAAGGGTGGTCAAGCTATATAACCTCAACATAACAATACACAGCAGTGATGATAAACTACATATGCAATCTGAACGCCATCAGCACACAACACCAAGGGTTAGTTATATAACCAACCTCGACACAACTGTACACAGCACAGAATGTTGGGGACGTACCCAACCGCAACACAATACACACAACCCCAGCACCAAGGAATGTGGTGAATTATCTGTACAAGAAACAGTAACATAAAAATACACACCTGTATGACCCTGTAAAACTTAGTATGATTATAGACTTTATACAACCTTTATACAATGTGTTTGCGAAGTCTGTTATGTTTCTTATGGGATTTGGGTAATTCCAGGGTACATTGATATAAAATAATCATACGTGACTGCCTAGTGAAAAAAGTCAAAATCTATATTTGACCTCTATAAACCAGACAACAGCTACATATATCCAGAGACACCAAAATAGACTGAGTTTATACCTAACTCTGGGATTGGCAACAAACTATTTATTGTCATGCAAAAAACAAAGAAAACGTATAAATGCATTTAAATGGACGCATGGACGCATTCTAAAGCGGGTCATTCTAGCTTGGATGTTTCATCATCCACGCAGCTTGAGCGATGTCTCGATCGCTCCAGGACAATGCTGTTGACCTTTCAGAACGTGGTTCATAGTTTCCTGCGACAAAAAGCAGGCCAGCGGAAATGCAGGACATGCTACAGGCACAAAAATTTAGCAAAATATGCACAGGCGGTTGCCGTTACACATCCTGGCTTATCTCTGCCTTAACAAGGCGCGTGTTTGCTGATATCGGGGGGCCACCACTCAAGTCGCCAATCAACGACCTCGCGAGTAAACAAACGCACATCTCTCGGTCGCATTTCTGTTGCCGTGGTGTGTAACGCGCCGGCTGACATGGCAGTGGGTGGCCTTTGGTGTTCTCTGCCCTGCCAGGACAGATGGGTCTTACACAGCTGGCACATTCCGCATTCCAGGCAGGAGGTTTTTAGAGACTTCGCCACCACACTACAACACTCATCTGCTAAGGCCCATCGGTAATATTGGGGCTTCACAAGCAGGAACGGCGATTTCAGCCACACCGGAGGGACGGGGAGAGAGAGAAGTTTCCCTACCTGCAGCGACAAACTGGTCGGCCATGGTATTGTGACCAGGAGAAGCTGCAGCCTTGCAGCCTGACCACGATTCACTGGGACACTGGTTCTGCACTCACTCTAGCTCAGTCAGGTGTTTATGGTGAGTGCAGGCGACTCCGCCCCCCTGTCATTCTCGCAACCGCAACAGGAAACCATAAGGCAATCTGTCAGGGGCCTGATAAGCACACCACCACACCCAACTGACGCCCCTTTAAAATATAGACAAAAAAAGCATGAGTCAGGGTGGGACATCCAATGCATGACTTCCCCACAGAGAAGGACCCAGGGGGTGGAGGAGATGTCCAGGGATTATGACTCTGCAGTCTTAATGTGCTTTTACCTGGCAATGAAGAATCAGTGTGGATGAAGGAAATGGGCTTCGATTTATGGGACTTTGACAGAAGGAACCATCGAAGAAGACGTCACCGATCTCCTAGTCTCGGGTTGAGCTTTGGCGTCGCATGTGTGCATGCCCCGTTAGTCTTCCTAACCGTAGCACCTTCCCCTCATGTCACATGACTCTCCTAGGCGACCCGCCCGACTGGCAGAGGTAGAGAGCATCATGGTGTTACCACAGCAACCCAATTCTCATTCCTGCAAACCCATATCTAGGACGGCTTATGATCTCGTGTTTCATCTCGTGACCCATTTACACTGCGAGGCTTTTTTGTTTATTTTTTCACCAGCCAGCAAGACCCAGTGAGGTAAAACTATGATCCCAGCACACTCATGGCTGGTTTGGTGTTGGCATGGAAACGAGAGAGGTGTAGGGGAATGATGGGGGAGGGTGGGGGGACACTATCTTTCTTCTTTGCATGTCTCTCCTCCGCCGGAGACTCTGAAGCTGACTGGTGTCCCGCTGTTCCTGTCAATATGCTTTTTGGTTCCCTGGAGTGGCGAGTCAGTGTCAGCGTTCGTCTTCTACCCGATCCACGGCATTAACCACAGCTCAGGCTGCCTGGGTACCAGCCCGTGTGCAGACAGCCACTTGCTTCATGTGGGTCACACTTTACACGAGGGGGCACAAATAATATAGTACTATGCTATTACTCATGTATTAATTAACCACAAACTAAGTCTGAGTTACATACTGTTCTCATGTTAATACATTATTAATCGATCATGATGCATATTCTATCAAGCAGTTATTATATTTGTGACTCAAATTCTGTAAGCTTGTGTGAACTATTGAAGGAAGTTAAATACTGATCTCATGTTTGTTCATCATTAATGAATCATGACACAACCTTAATCTCAAGAAGTTACTATATTTGTTACTATATCTGTTAATTCTGTGAACTATAAAGGAACTAAGGAACTACTGAAGAAACAAGTCATGAATAACATAAGTGAAATACCGGTCTCATGTTTGTTCATCATTAATGAACTGTGACATATATTTTATCTCAAGTAGCGACTACGTTGGTTCACAAATTGGTCATGATTTTTACTTCAGTAGTAACTGAGGTATTACTATTTGTGCCCTGTCACCCATGAATGCTCTACGGGCCAAAGTTGATGTCTCTTCTGTGAGACAAGACAGAGAGGAAACAACCATTTAATCCAATTGCAAGCCAGTAGACTCTCATCCTTCTCTCTACAAATATGGGAGCTCATGAGCGCCCCCTAAGGGCCTCCTAGCCTCCACCATGGTTTTGTGTTTAGTTCCTCACTACTCTGAAACATTGGCAGGAAACTCAAGGGAGCACAGGGGCTAAGGGTGATTTCTGTTGCTGGGTAAACGGAAAAGGCAGTGAACTAAAACAGAATTCTTTGTTAACTTCTCTTCGTAAATGCATAACCGCAGGACAGAGACCCTACAGCCGACATGATCAGGTCTTGCTTTTCTGTCACATTATTTGCATAGTAGTGAAGATATTTGAAAGCCTTGTGATGATTTCGGGGAAAAAAATCTGGGTAAGGGAGCTGTAACTATTTTCAAAGCTATTTCCCAGTATCCTTGATAATGACCGACTCTGCTCTATACACCCCTCTGATGAAGCTTCGTTATACACTCAGAATAGCACGACAGTACACAATTGTGCTGATTTGTTGAACTGGAAAAGGCTCCAATATCCATTTAGAATCCACATCAAAAGGCATCTTGTAAATGATCAAAGACCTGTTTTTGTAATCAGACTATGCGCTGTGGGAATCTTGGCGCCACCATGTGGCCGACTAAATGAACGCAAGTCATTAAAAAAATCTGCGTCAGTCACGTTAATCAAAACAAAGGAATACGGGTTTCTTTTGTGAAAGATACCATTTGTTATTCAGACAGCTAAAGGAACGGTAATTACACTACAGGGATAGTTACATATATATACGTTTACATAAATTTCATGTAGCGCGAAGTATGGGTCCATTCATTTGGAAATAAGGTGATGTTGCAGTCAGGCGACTTAAAACGGCCGCATGGTCCAGTGTACTGCAGGCAGTTACAGTAACAAAACTGCACAGCTGTCGAAACCACAGACTCAGGCCCAGTAAAAAAGGGGAACGTCTTAAGGGGGTAATATATCAGAAACGCCACCTTAGACATATTGATTTCATGGGGGCAGATGAAGGTATAACTCCCCCCCGCCCCCCCTGGCAAACTTTATAAGGAAATATTAAAATACCATATGCCATGGTATAATGTCTAGACAGTCTGATGGTCTGTGAAAAGGAGACACAGATGGGCAAAAATACATCAGAAAATATTTTGATCCAAATCACGCAATAATTTATATGAAGTAAGTCAAATGCAAATTAAACACAATTTTCTATTTAAAATACGTATTTTAATTACATGTATCAGAAATACTGCTGGCAGTAAAATTTACCAACCCAGGGGGAGAGAGGGTTCTGGCGGTGGTGAAATTTGCAGACTGAGTAGCAGAATGACAGATTTCCGGGGCGTCACGCGTCATTGGCAGGTGTCTGAGAGCGGCTGCCGATTTGCGGGAGACTTATGGAGCTTTTGGGAGACGTGAGAGGGCAGACATGTTCCCTCTCATGCCATCAGTTCTAGTCAACCGATCAGGCGACACAGGCAGCCTGGGCGTCTTCTGATGAGGCCCCGGCTTAACAAGTCAATTCCACTTTGTCTCAGACAGGGGGCGCCTATAGTGCCGTGCGGACATCCACCAGGGCTGAACGGCATGTGCTTTCAAGGCAGGTCAAACGCAACGCGTCCCCTACAGCGTGGTCGGTGCCAACGCCTGCGATCTCCACGGTCTCGGCGGAGAGGACAAACCTCAAAGGGATTGGCAGAGTGCGCTGCACTGGAGCTACCCAGAGGTACAACAGCGCCGGGGAGCCGAACTGAGCGGCAGACATGCAGCGGTGTAAAAACAGGGCTCCGTACGGCACTCTGGGTGCGTCTGCTCAGCAAACTCAGAGGCCTGCACTTCCACTGCGTTTGGGGGGAAGCACAGTGCAGCCTGCGTGTACCGGGGCCCCAGGCGTCACAGGTGTGTGTCACTGTGCCGGGAAGCTGCCAGACAGCGGCTCGACAAACTCCCGCGCCCCCACACATCCCGTGGCTCTGTACGCCTCTCCTGGGAACAGTGTCACATCCCAGACAGGCTCCACGCACAGCCTAGGGGCCTCTCTCTGCGGTACGGCAGCTTCTTTTTCGGACCCGGGAAATCCAGCCATCCATCCTTCCTGCAGCCGCTTCTCGCGGGCAGGGATGCGCTGGCATGGCTCGCGACGCTCATTTAGGTTATAGCACCCGGCAGCCCCCAGATCCAGTGTTCTGCCAGTGCTACTCTAAAACAGAACACTGCATTAAGATGCTGCGATTTTAATCGCTCTTTCCGATCATGTTAAGGAAATACTGTTGTCACCTAACGACAAATATCTCTATGACATGCACTGGGCTGTATTGTATAGAGAGGGGCTCACAGGCTCACTAATGGGCAGGTAACTGGCACACAGGGTCGTGTCTCTTCACGCACTGAGGTATGTCACACTAAGCGTGCAGTTCCAGTTCGGCTGCGAGCTTGTCGGCGCAGCTCCTGTTTATGAGGAGAGCCAATCACATCACTGCTGGTGTCTCCTCCCTCTCCGCCTAATATCATGGTTAATTGATAGTAATATTGAGTTTACACCTTACTGATTGCCAGACCTTGCAGCAGGACATATCATTTTAAGATGAACAGGTCAGTGTAACCTTTCTGAGCAGAACAATAGCAAACCCTCTCCTGGGAGTTGAACCCACAACCCTTCCTTTGTGCACCGCCTCAGCAACTCGTCCCAGGGTTTCTGCCGAAGCCCGGGTGTAGGAGGACAGAACGTGCACAGTGTTTGTGACGTCTGTGCTAGGCAGAACAAACCAAATGACGAGCGTCGGTGTGTTCCCCTTGGGGGGGGGGGGGGGGGGGGTTGGGCGCCAATTTGTTAGTGGATTGGTGAGGGGGCGGTGGGGGGGGTGGGGGGGGGGGGTTGGGGCGAACCG
>JABFDZ020000045.1:3286435-3300799 GCA_019775955.2 Pollimyrus isidori | reverse complement strand
TATTTATAACAATAAAGATTATTGCTTTGTTACTTGTCAGAATTAACCTACATTTTCAGTTGTCTGAGTTAGGTTTACCCCTTCCCCGACTCTCCCATTTCAGTCACTCCCCCGTCTCTCTCTCTCACTTACCCTCTGGTATTTTCTGCAGTTCTGTCGCACGGTGGAGCGAGCAGGCTTGTTAACGACAGCGTGCGGATGGGATTTGAAGGGTTCGGGGGAAACTCCCGCATGCAGGAAAAAAACCAAACTCACCGACCAAGCTTGACAGACGGAAGGAGAAAAAGGGAGGATTTTACCACCTTCGTAGTCCCCCCGCGCCTCCCGATATTCCAGAACACCACTGGCATTTTACCCCTAAAACATCCCCAGGTCATGTGAGCACCCCCCACCCCCACCCATGCGTACTGGCCAGCTGACCCTGCTGGTCACTCTTATCTCCGACCTGATTGATTCCTGATTGGCCACAGTGCTGCCCTTGCCCCCCCTCACCACTGAAAGTTCCTCACTCAGCGGTCCTCTGGGATGGCTCATCCACCATAAATGTACACGCACCCACTGCTTCAGGGTCTGAGTGAAGACAAGAATCTTTGTCGAAGCAGCTTGGGGGTGTGGGGGCTTTTACAGGCGCTTTCCAGCTGGCGTGGGACAGCTGTGTGGTACACTTTGGCCAAAACGACCTGAAAGAAACACCCTAATATCGATCCGTGGTACTATTTCATTAGAGCCATTCCCAGGTCATCTGACTGTCAGCCTTATCAAGTGCAAGCCAATAGACCATCCGGCGTTCAGGCTTTGGGGCTTAAAAACATTCGCTGGGCATTTCCTGTGAACTTGTGAGCGTTTAGTGAAACTAAAGAAAAGCTGGAACAGAGTGTGAATAAAGAGAGACACCAGGGGGCTGTTTTGGACCCAGCCGTTTTGCGTGAGCTGTCACTGCCCCTGTAATACACCAGCAATCTGGCAAGACCTCCGTCATCAAACGTCCTCTTGTCGCCGTGTCCCGGAAAAATAATGGCGGGAAACAGCCACCGTATCCGTCTCCCCACCACCTTTGTCCCCCCTCAGCTCTGTTCTGACTGCCTGCAGATGTCGAGAAGACAGCAGCCGGCGCGCAGCGTTGGAAGTCAGTCTCTGGCTCTGATCTAACAAACACACGGTGACGTTCCACCAAACCTGCCAGAGGTATGTGCACAGGGGTGCTCAATCCTATCCACAAAGGGCCGGTGTGTATACAGATTTTTGGGATAACCTCTAGGTCAGCTGTTCAAACCCAAATGTGAGGACTCTTCAGCCAATCAGTCCTCTAATTAGTAATCTAATTAGGGAATTGCAGTGAAAACCCGCACACACACCGGCCCTTTGCGGATAACATTGGGCACCCCTGGTCTGCAGCTCAGACGTCCAGAAAAACAGGCTTGCCCCACCACGAGAATTTACCGGAAAGTGGGGGCGTCGGCTCCGAGCTTCCAGCTGGCCAGTCCGCTCACCTCCAAATGGCCTCCTTTATTTTACTTTGCCCACTTTTGTGTGGCGTCGACAACCTGGGGGACTCTGCCAGCCTGGAGTTGAAGCTGCAGGTTCTGCTGGTTAAGATGAAGGTCTCATTCGCTGCTGCATGTATTGGGGCATTTTCTGTATCTAAAATGCCTTCACAGCAAAATCTTGCCAGTTTAACTTCAGTCCCGTGCACTGCTTGTAATATCTGAAGATGAACTTGACAGTGGGGGAAAAAAATGATGCAGGTTTTTCATTCTGGATTTGTCTACATTCCTGTTTACCAATTCTATAAGCTAAAGGCTCATTAAGGCATAATGTCTGCTGGCTGTCTCTCTAGCCGAGATGCCGCTGTTTCAGGTGCACTTGAGCGTGCGCGGTGAGCACATTAAAGGCACCCGAACTCTTAAAGCTTGTGCTTTACAGAACCTCAATGCTGGGCTGGAAGCAGGGGCTTATGGGAAGTCACGCCCTATATTGTGTCTATGCAGTCTTTGCCCCCTGGCATGGAAAATGTGCTGCTGTTCATGCACGTTTTTACCAAAGAGCTGCCAATCTCCCTTCACCCGCTTTTTCATCTGAGGGATATCTGCTTGAGAGTCACATGTACTATGCGTTAATAATTTTAACTCCTATAACCCTGCGAATATCGAGCGACTCCTGCCAGCTTAAACAGATGACTAGCCGTCTCTCTCCATCTCTGTCTCTGTCTCTCTCTCTCTCTCTCTTTGCGGCGCCTCTCCAGAATCCTTCTTTCTTGCTTCCCGCCGGATCCGGCTTCTCCACGTCTTGACATGCTTTTAAGATTCTGACGGCGTCCTCCTTCAGAAACATCTCCACAGTTTGCGAAGCTGCCAGGGTTCAGCCCCGGGTCACACGCCCGCGGGATAGCGAGCGCTGCGCTCCGCCTCACACCTGTCTCGCTGCTCGCACCTGCCCGTCTAACCCCCCCCGCCCCCCCCATAATTCCCGCTCCCCCTGGTCTCCTTTTCCTCGGCCCTGACAAAGGACGGCGGGTAAGCAATCAGCGGAGGCGGCCGGGCTGAGTCAGAGTCGTGGGGCTCGCGAACACACGCACACCTGGCGTGAGGCATTTTGTGTCACAGGTGCCGGCAAGACGCCGAAGGTAAAGTGAGGCTTCAGCTGTCAGCATTTCCCTGTGTGGAACCCACAGTGGCGGAACAGCGCACAGCTATCAGGATGTAGCGAAGCGTCAGCGGCGCTACATCCTCTGATCAGCCACCATTGTTCTTATTTATCATTATTTCTATCCGGGTGAATTCCAGCATTGTGCTATATTGTCCCCTGGGGGGGGAATCCTTCTTTGCGCCGCCATATTTTGACGTACGTCTTGCAAAAGAAATGAAAGAGGAAAGGATGAAAGGCGGGAAACGGAGGTTCGGTGCGCACTGACGACAGCGCCGAGTCTGAGAAACTTCTCCAGCAGACATACCCGGGGAGGACACTGTCGCCATGGCAACGGCAGAGCAGCGACGAGAAGCAGCCGCTCGAGGCTCGAGCGTGTGAGCGTGAGCGCGCCGCATTATTCCGCCCGAGCTCGCTGGAAGGCGGCGGCCAGGGGCAGCCAGCCGAGAAGACCGGCGGGCGCCAGCCATCCCATTAACTCCACGTCCCTGGAGCGAGGGAGGGAGGCGGCCGGCCGGGTCCCCGTTCGGCCCATCTCGGATGGGGCAGAACCGAGAGCTACAAGCACCCATTTACATGGGATCCCAGGGCATGGCACCCTGTTGGCTGTGAACTACCACTACACCAAAAAGGAAATAAACACTTGTTTAGGAGATGTTGAAGCAGCATGTTCTGCTAACCAGCTAACTAACTACCATCTTCTGAATTATCTGGGTGGGGGTGGGGGTAGGGCCCCCCCCCAAAGTGTTTTTCTTTTGAGTCCAAGCACATACCCACAGTTTTTACGAATTTCTGTGTGGTCATTTCACAAGTCCAATTTAGCACCTTTTGAACGTAATGAAGTCGTGCCAGCTTAAATTTGATTTATTTAGCGGGTGCTTTTATCAAAAAAGATGTCTGCTAATTAAGAAATAACCTGGAGCAATGGGGGTTAATGGCCTGGCTGTGAAATCATTCCATCCACCCTGGGATTCAGGCCTACAGGCCTCTAAATTACAGCATCCCGTTCCAGTGAGCCACACACCATAGCTGGTATTCAAACCCAGGAACTAGCGTTTACTAGGCTGGCACTATGTGCAGTTAGGCCAGGACCTCTGCATGGCGCGCTGCTTGCACAGAGCGGGGCTGCATGTGTCTCGCGCCTTTGCAGTTAAGTGACGTTACGTAATGAGGAAATCTGTGCTCTGCGGCCCCCCCCCCCACTAACGAACTGCATTATTAATGTCAGATTGTATTACTGTGCCATGGAGGACCTGCTGAAATACCTGCTGCAGATGTCCGGCAGAGTGAGCGTGTGTGTCCGACCTCCACAGCGTCATCGCCCGCCTCCCGGCCCTCCTGCCTTCAGCCGCATCCTGCTTTTCCTGCGAGGTGAAAGAGAAGGATGAAGAGAGGGATGGAAAGGCTGCCCGCGGTACCGCTTTCCTGGGCGTCAAATAACCAGGAGGTCTGCAGTAAAGGGAAACAAACATCCACAGCCACTCTCAATGATGTGCTGTGTTGTATAAATGCATATTTACTGGCGTAGCCAGAATTGGGGAGATGTTATTTACAGCAAAGAAAAATTATCCAAAAATGCAGATTCAGCAAAAAGTGCAGTCAGAGGGGGAAGAGCAACATTAATGCAGACAGTGCTGAATAATGACCTGGTGCCATGTATGATTTGGCCTCCATCCATCCATCCATCAACCAATCCATCCATCCAAATGCTTATCCATTATAGGATGGTAGTGCCTGGTGCCTGAGGACTCCCTGGAATGCCAACCAATGCCAGGACACAGGCTGTCACACACTTTGGCCAGTTAATGGACAGTTTGGACCACTGGAGGAAACCGGAGAAAAGCCACACAACACACAGAGAACAGGCAGACTACATATGCACACACACACCAACCTGGGCTTATATCTTTGTGGGGACTCTCCATTGATTTCTGTGGACATAACCCTAATCCCAACAATGATGCCCTTAACCCCCACCAAGCCCTAACCTTAACTATACCTGACCAAACTAAATGCAAGACGATGTTATGTTATGTTAATGTTATGTTTAGTTTTTTTTAATTGCAATCACAGATTATTATAAAAATGAATTTCACCTTGTGGGGAACGAAAAACATGTTTTAACTAACATTAAAAGGACATTTGGTCCCCACAATGTAATGTAAATCTGACCTGTACACACTCACATATACAGTACTCTCTCTCACACACACAGACAGTGGGACCATAATTCACACCCCGAGGCAATTTTGACTTTAAAAGGCCAACATATTTTATTTTATTTTCAAGTTTTTATTGTGTTGAGACTGTGAAATGCTTATCGCACAGGACTGGGGGGGCAATGGGACAAACAACAGTGTGATAAGAGACAAGACAGAGCAAGACAAAAAAGACGGGGATATACAAGAAATAGGCAGTGCATTGGGGAAGGGTATGCAAACAGCCACAAAGGTAGGTGGCACTGATAAAGTGCACAGCAGAACGAACACACTGAGCGGCAGTGCAGCCCAAAATACCTGCCCCTGTTTCTGTGGGAGGCGCTGTGGAGACCTGCCCATATCTGAACATCTCATATCACATCGGCGTTAACCGGGAGCGCTGCCATCTTGCCGGCCCAGCGCTGATCGGTGAGGTAAAATCACTGCCTTCCGACAACACAAGCCCAGAATTTGAGCGTCCGGGGATTTTTTTCTGTCTCTCTATGTTATATTGAGGCCCTGGAAATAGTAAAAGAGGGTGAAGAAGAGGAAGGGCAAGCAGGGTGCTTGGGACAGAACTTCCGGGTGGTGCTTCCTGTGTGGCCATAGTCGCTGTGCGGGTCCCGGCAGGGGACACGGAGATGGCAGTGGCTGACACACATTCTGCAAGGTCACTCAGCCCTTCTGACTCGTATTTGTCTCCAAAGACACTCTGTCCCCCTTTTTCCGCGAGTTTTATCTCCTCTGGACCTGTAGCTTGCCTCCCGGAGGCGGAGTCACATGGTCGGCTAAACTCTCCGACGTAGCGACGGCTGTGGTGTCGGCGCAGCGATGGGATTGCATCGCTCCCAGGTTTACGCTCACGACGGGCTCCCGCAGGGCCCATGAAGGAAAACCAGCCCGGCTCTGACCAAATTTTTGGGTTCTGGTAATACTGAGGAGGAGGTCTGTAGGGGACATGCTGCGCTGCGGCCAGGCAAATTCCCAGGCAAAGTCACCCACGGGAGCAGCCTGGGACAACGCAAGCAGCGAGTCAACAAAGAGAGGAGAGACTAACACCTTGGGGGGGGATTTCAGAGGCACGCTGTGTGCTTTTACTGAAATGATGAAGGAGTAAGGAGTATGAAACTGACTTTGGGGTTGGGGAGAGGGGGTTGGTGTAAGACCCTGAGGTGCAGATGTAGCTCGGCGATGTGCGTGTAGCTCGGCGATTTACGCCGAACTGTCTGTGATCAGAAGGGTGCTGGTTCTAATCCCATTCTTGGCAGAGCAGTCACATATCAGTTAGGCCCTTAAGTGGGGCCTTTGACCTCCTCATCAGCGCCTCTGGGGCTGCTAGATGGAAGCTTTGCTCTCACCTCCATATGTAAGATGTGAAGATGTCTTAGAAAAAAGACACATTCTGAGATACCTGTTCTTGTGTAAATGGCAAATAAAGTTTCATGCGCTGCATGCTTTCATGAGGGAGCAGGCTGTGTGACTGGTAGCGCTGGCCCTACTATGGACTCTTACTCCGAAATCGGCACTGGGGTGTTTACGATTTAACTGCACATCTTACAGTTTTCCTTTACTTGTTTTTTTTCCAGCTGAGAATTTCCTGAAACCCCCCTGGGAAGCACCATTGGCCAGCACACGGCTGTGATTACCACCACCACCAGTCAGCAGAGGGTAACTGTAGAAACCGTGCCAGTGAGCCGCAGTTAAGCACGCAAAAGGGGAAGCTGGAGACCCCCTGCACAGTGACAGGGGGGGCAGCCTTTGCTCTGTGCCTTGCTGGGTGCCCCAGTCGCTGTTTGACCCCCGCCATGGAGCTGTTATTTTTAAAAGGTCACCTGTCTGTGCTGCAAAGGTCGTTAATTTACCAGCAGAGCAATCGAAAGCGTCAGGCGGCGACAGGAAGATGACAGGCCTGCTATTCCTCTCCCCCTTTTTCCAGCCTAATTGAAACATACCCTGTGAAGATATTTAAATGGGGTCTTTTCAGAACAAAAAAAGGAAATCTCACTCTTGAAAGCCACAGTCAGGTGTACATTCACTCGATTCGACCATGGGAGTCCAGCACTATTTTTACCCCCTTTCTGATGTAAATATCTTGCCCAGCTGGGATACGTGGCCCACGGCCTCAGCCGCTATACTCCCTACTACCCTGACTTTGCAGAGAATGATTTAAGAGCGCATTGCTTCACCGTGAGGCTTTTCATTTAGCTGGATATCAGCTGAATCCATTTAGCGCACAATCTGGTCCTCAGGGGCCCGCAGACAGTCCAAAAACGTGGACTGTCTGGCAGGGAGCTGGGAAGGAGCGAAAAGGCAGACCATCTGTGGGTCTCTGAGGACAGAGTTGGGAAACACTGATTTAGTTTGTTGCTGAGTATGTTTCTGTGCGTGCAGCTGCAGCGTGTTCTTGTAAGTGCAAGTCTAGTCGCTCTCAGTAAAAAAGACCAACATGGGAGATGATAAGTTGGCTCATATGCTACCTGAGCATCGATCGTTCTCTGCACTTCCCAGTGGCCCAGTCACCTTCCTTTGGTGCGAGTTATGGCTCGCAACTGCAGTGCCATTTGTTGATTGTGACCTAGATCTCTTTATCGGTGGAATTAATTGGGTTCTTTCCTCCGCGGCGAGAGGATAATCGGCAGGACTCCGGATCTACCCAGCAAGTGGCTTAAACAGTTGTTGATCCAGATGTGACATACTGGTTGCCAGGGGTAGGTGTTGTGCGCCTTGTCCAATCAGCACTTGGCCCCATCACATGGTGTCAGCTTATTGGTGTTCAGGGAAAGGCTGTGATCACAGCAGTATTAATGGCAGAAGGATGTTTCAGCTGCTCTCAGGCTATTGGCTGATACAAACACTGCTGTGACACAGACAGCTGAGCTTAGAAGGATAAGGTGCAACTGGAAATAGGTGTGTGAGGAAAAGGAATAAGGAAAATGACAAACTGCTCTGGTGAACGTTGGATGGATCGTTGACAGATGGCCCAGCAGATGTAACACAGTTAGTATCATCCACCTCACTGGTGAGACTGGGCCCCTGCAGGGGTGGCTGTCGGCCCCCAGCTGGCTTTCGTCATCGCAGAACAGGCGGATGTGGCAGACGGGTGGTGATGGGGACACCGAAGAAGATCAGACACCATCACGCTGATCTGAACTTATAGCCAAACAAGCTCACCAGACCCAAGGCTTACAGGAATCTGGAATAATTGGGCAACCAGGCCAGAAGTGATATGTTATTATCTTTTTTAAAATAGCAGGGACTGTCTGTGGGTAGTGGTACTTTATTTCGTCTCCATAGGCTATACATCTGAATGAATGTTACATTTATGAAGCACTTTTAAAGACACCCAGAGCACCTTATAGAACTTTATAGTCCACAGGATCAGCAAACCTGCCCTTGCACAGATCCAGGCATTGCCATGTGCTGCCGACAGCCTCATCACAGATGGGACACTGTGGTAGGAACGTCAGAAGCTTGTAGCAGATGAGCCAGGACAGTATGGAGACAATATCACGGCGTCAGGTTCAGGGGATACATTTCCTGTGTTCCTGTCATTCACCAGTAACGGCAGAGTGTGCTTCAAGCCAAGTATATAACCCTGTTTTTTCATCCTTCTGGATCTGGCGTGGGAATTCCGCAGGTGGACAGCTGACGAATGCCACCCTTGTGGGCGGCTCACCCCCGTCCGAGTCACAGGCAAGACCTTTGACGACATCAGGATGTGGCGATGCCAAGGTGGAATGAGTCGTGTGGGACACCTGGCCATTACACTCACAGGAACTTTTATAACGTCCCACTCTAAATCCAAGGGCATCAACATGGAGTCCCCCCCCACCCCCCCTTTGCAGCTGTAACAGCTGCCGATCTTCTGGGAGACTTTCCACGAGATTTTGGAGAGTATGGGAATTTTTGCTCATTCAACCAGAAAGAATTTGTGAGATCAGGCACTGATGTTGGACGTTGGACATGGAGGCCTGACTCTCAATCTCTATTCTGTTATAAGTGCGGGGGGGGGCACATATGGTAAATGGACTGCATTTATATAGCGCTTTTCTACTCTCCCGAGTACTCGAAGCGCTTCACAATTTTATGCCTCACATTCACCCATCCACACACCAGTGGCAGAGGCTTCCATGCAAGGCGCCAACCTGCACACCGGGAGCAATTTGGGGCTCAGTGTCTTGCTCAAGGACACTTTGATGGGGGAAGAAGCAGGGCTCGAACCGCCAACCCTCTGGTTACCGAACGATAGCACTGCCTTCTGCACCACCATCTTCCCCATCAGAGGACTTCAGAGGACTTCTTCAGAAAGTCAGCCCAGCAGGCAGAGAGCAGCACTACTACATTCAAGGCTGTTGTGTTCTGGGTGTGTAACCCAAGTCATATGTAAGGAGCATTTAAGGACAAGATTTTGTGTTTGAAAAAGCAATTTAATCATGGCCACGTTGGCCGTTTTTCATTCTGTGTTCATGGGTTAAATATTCTGGTTAATTGTATCAAGTTCGTATTCCGGATATCACTGCTGTTCTTGTCCAGTGGGGCCACCTACTGGCAGGAGGTTGTACATGTACTCACATCTGTCACATCACATTCTACTTTTCTGTTACGCTCACTATTGGAAAAACATGTTTATTACTGTACCATAGCAACCAAGCAATTTATTTACGCCCTTTTAATGTTTTGGTTGTGGCTGATTCAAAATACTTTGCAAGGGCAAAGCTGCAAACTCTGATTTGAAAGTCTGACTGAATAGCGAGGGAAACGGGATAGCGGCCCAAACAAGTGGATAATGAATGTGACACTTAAGAAGAAAAGACACACCGATGCTATTCTCCATCATATAATCCTGGCGGTCTGTGTGTTGTTTTCCATATGCTGTGTAGCAGGTATGCAGATCCTAATTGCGACGTGTGTCTTTGATGACTGCAGGCTTTTAGAACTACTCTGCCCACCCATGACACCCTCCACCCCCCTCCGTGACTCATTTGTCTTTGGGCCTCATTTACACTCCTTTAGCATCAAAGCTTCTGCCCTTTATGGAAGCCCTTCCCTGTGCTTTGGCAGCACCTGGTGGCAGGAAAAGGTCACTAATGCCTGTTTTGTTATGCATCCCGCCGAGACAGATAAACCTTGTTTGTCTGTCCGTCTGTCCGTCCATCTTTCCATCCTTCCTTCTTTCGTTCCTTCTTTCCTTAATGAAACTAACTTTGCTTGAATAGTGACTCTAACCGATTGTGAGGTAAACTTAGGAAAGTCTTTCTGACCTACAGGCAGAGTGACTCCCTCCCTGTTGGAGTCATGGAGGGCTGCTGTCATGTATACTGGCCCAGGTCAGGGCCGACAGTTCTGCCTTTTAGGCCGGCTTAATAAATAATGTCACCAGCAATGACATTATTTTTACATTTAATTTTACATTTAAACAAAACACTGTGCAGAACATTTGTATGTGTACTCCACATAACAGTTTAACCTTTCTTAGTTAATATCCATATAGTTTATTACTGCTATAAGACCACAAAGTAAAAATACTTCAGAAGGTGGCAGGAACACACACACACACACACACACACACACACAGGGTAAACATACTGGCTGCCCAAAGCCAGGCTGTCTAGACCTGTGGGTGATGTTAGTCCTTTGCGGTAATTAGTGGCGATATGCTACCGTTGGTCTCCTACAAGGGCACACAGCCATAGCCCCTGGCTGTCTGTACGTCAGTGAGGCAAGGCAGATCTCTATAAACACTGTTAAAATAACAAATAATATTATTTGTGGGAAAGCGAATGTGAACGTTATCTGTAAAGTTTATTTGGTATTTAATATTTTTCTTTTGTTCTTTTTTTAAAATAATCTGACTGTGAAGCAGTAATTATGGATGGGGAAACGCGAAAGCAAGCACTTTCTCGTCCAGAGTCCGTGCGATAGGAAAAATACAAAAAAAGGTCATTTGGATTTCACAGCTATTTTGACATATTAAAATTAATTTTGGTTATATAATAAGCTCAAGGTGGCCGGACCCACGACATATTTTAACTCTTCTAGGTTCTTCCTATCTGGTATGAATGAACATTTTATTTGTGGAGACTTTCATCTCCGCCACAGTAGGTGGCAGCAACAAGACAGACGAGTGAGAAATCTGCCATAGCTCTCCACAAGAAGAAGACGGAGCGCCTGCTGGAGTTCAGCTGCCAGCCTTGGCCCATCATGTAAGTGCTGCGGAACATTCCCTGCAGTTGAATTGCAAAATTTCTCGTTTCAGCCTGTTTTGCAAGGCGTGCAATTCTACATTTGCTCCACGCAAGGAACCCTGGAGTTTAGAGTCCAAACGGCTCTAGTTGCATGAAGATCCCGGCTAGGATTTTGCATCATTGTTGCAAATCGAGCCGCTGAAGCTACTGCCAGAACGAGAGATGGAGGGAGGGAGCGATAGAGAAGGCAAAGTCTTTTGTGCTTCCCCTCCCCCAAAAGGAGAAATGTCTCCAACCAAGGGAGGTAAGAATATTTAAACGATCCGTGCAAAATTGTAGCATTGCATTCAGGGCTCCAGTCTTTGCAAAGAGCAGTGCATCAAGTCGAACACAGCCAGTGCATTTAATTTTAATGCGTTTAAATGGTCAGTTGCATTTCCTGTTTAGGATCAGTACTTTGCAGAGTTCCTGGTAAGACGATGGCAGCACTAGTTACTGTAATAACTGTATTATTCGCTTACCTTTCACTTCGATACCAGGAATCTGTCTTTGTAATTTGTTGGCAGTACCACGAAAAGTGTGAACATTGAACTGCACGCAATGCCAGCGTTCCGTCATACAAATGCAAAAGTTAAAGTAATAATTTATTAATAGTCTTTAATCGTTGCACATTTGCTAATGCGCGTCTTTTTTGCTGCGCATCTATTATTTGCAAAATTGCTCAGCATGCGCATTCTTGTGGACTGTTTGGCCTCCTTGCTGTGTCAGGTACGACCGGCCAGGATATAAGGCACAAGTGTAAGGCCAAGTCTGCTGCTTGCAATTTTGTCTTCTCCCTCGATGTAACGTAATGGAAAACATATTAAATTGAACTCGGGAGGCTCGTCTTGGGGGGCGAAGTTTTGTTTCTGCACCCAGTAACAAATAGGTAGACACTGCAAAAATAACACGCTAAAAATAGTTTTGTTGCACACGCGTAGCTGCCACAAAACAGTTCAAGGAACGGGGCTACGGAGTACTTGAATACAAAAATGTATGAGAAAATAATCCAAGCTGTATTGAATTACGAGGAAAATGCCTTCTTTATCAGAAGCATGACTGCACGTTGAATATTGCGTGTGGCGTCCAGAAAGCAAATAAGCAAATAAAATAGGAGTGTAACGCATTCCTTGAATAACTTCGCACATTTCAGATGTCAGAGGGGGGTTTCGGTGCCCCAATCCCTTTAAGCCCCGTGAGTGTGCATGACTTCTCACACTGGGCCTAATTGTAGCTTTCATGGATCTGTACATCGAGCAACGCCCTGCGACCAAACAGGGTGTTTTATTCTCTGAATTTGAGACCCTTTTCGTGGTTGCGTTCAGGAAGTGGTGAAGCTGCTAGCAGTGAATAAAACTGATTTTTATAATCGCTGCTCTGGGATAGTGCATGTTTTTGTTGAACCCATGCGATGTTTTGTTTTTATTTTCTCTTTGGCTGTGGGTTTGAGGCGTAATCTTACCTGTAAGAGACGTCTGCATGGAGCCCATTGCATACCTGTACAACGGAAGTTCCCAAATGCCACCTCAATCTTGCTCCTGCTTGACATCATTTCGAAACTAGCAAGCAAGTGTGACGTTTATAGGAGTCTCGTATGTTTTTGCACGTTTTTTTGGTTATTTTGAAACCACTTGGTGCCTGTCCACTGTGGTTTGCATGATTTGGAACCTGCCTCTTTTGAACTGCTTATGTAGCTTCATAGGCCTGTGCACCCCCTGAAATGAGATGAGACTGAACTTTGTTGTTAAAATAGTTTTGCTTGTCTTGACTAACCTGCTGACGATACTGAATGTGTCACGGTTTAACTATATTTAAAGTCGATTTAAAGTGGGAACTGGGTGTTCTAATACCTGAGAAAGTAAACTTATAAACTCTGAAGTCATTGCAAACAGTGTCCCTGTCTACTTCCTCTTGTGATCTTGCTGGTGAATCTCCCGGGAATCCATGCTTTGTTAGGTCTTCTCTTAACTCCCGGCCCATTATTTGACTTGTTGCCGTCCAGATTGTTTGTCACATTTACTTATGGGAAGTTGGGGGGGACCCCCCCGAGGGCTGCAGGTAATGTGGCAACTTTATGCTGCGAGTTCATTTGTGTACGAAGGATGTGGCGTAAAGTCCATGCAAATCAGTTCTGCCTCAGCTTGCAGTCTCCAATACTTTCACTGGCCTTGGTCCAGATCTGTAGAGGAATTCTGCAGCTCACACAGTAAGAGCTTTCTCTGATTTTTCGCTCTTTTTTTGGTTTTATGTGGTTGGTCTCCCTCCCCCGGCCTTTATTAAGCTCTGAAATGCTTTAAACTGTTACAAGATATACATTTAGTCCTTTTAACAAGAATTGTGTGTCTCCGAGGTGTGTTCAGCGTTGCTGCTGTAATGCTGGCTGGTTCGTGCCGAGTCTGCATTTCTTGCAGGGCAGTGGGTGTGGGAGCACAGCATGCTGCTTGCCGACTGTATTTATTCATTTGCCTTATTTTTATACGGTACCTTGGGCCCGTAGTTCTGCTGGAGAGTGTGGCAGCGTATGCTCAAGGCGAGTTTAATAAGAGATCCAGGTAACGTTAAGTGTTTGATGCAGAAACCGGCTTTACATTGAGTCGTTACTGGTCAACAAATTTTGTGCAAATGCCAAATAGCATAAGAAATGCATTCGCGCTTCAGTCGGTCTGCATGTTTTGTGTCTCTCTCAATGCCACACAGAAGTAAATGGACTGCATTTATATAGCGCTTTTCCACTCTTCCGAGTACTCAAAGCGCTTTACAGTTCATGCCTCACATTCACCCATCCACACACACAATCACACACCGGTGGCAGAGGCTGCCATGCAAGGTGCCAACCTGCACACCGGAAGCAATTCGGGGTTCAACGTCTTGCTCAAGGACACTTTGATGGGGTCAGGAGGAAGCGGGGAATGAACCGGCAACCAGAGGGTTGCTGAACGATAGCACTGCCTTCTGCACCACCATCTTCGTCTGCTTCAGCTGACGGTTCGGCATCATGTGACTCTTCCCCGTGATGTCCTGAGAGCCGGGAAAGGCCCAGCATGCCTCTCTGGCTAGTAGGGCTGGGTATCGAGTTTGATACTTTTTAAGCACCGACCGAATTGTCTTGATACTATCGAGTATCGGAAAAAATATTTTTTTTTGGTACCAAATTTCGATACCTAAGAGTATAATTTTGTCAACGTCAGTGGGCTAGAAAACGTGCGGCATCCTTAACATGCTCGGATCAAATGCTGGTGATTAGCTGCTGCAAGGCTGCCTTGAAAATCAATAGGTGTGTTCGACAAGAACGACGTGTG
>JABFDZ020000045.1:3250699-3266113 GCA_019775955.2 Pollimyrus isidori | reverse complement strand
TCTGAGCTCTTCAGGCAGTTCCTTTGACCTCATGATTCTCATTTGCTCTGACATGCATTGTGAGCTGTAAGGTCTTACATAGATGGGTGTGTGGCTTTCCTAATGAAGTCCAATCAGTATAATCAAACACAGTTGGACTCAAATGAATGAATGAAGGATGATCAGACGAAATGGAAAGCACCTTAAATATATGGAGTTAAATATATGAGTGTCACAGCAAAGGGTCTGAATACTTCGGACCATGTGATATTTCAGTTTTTCTTGTTTAATAAATCTGCAACAATTTCGAAAATTCTTTTTTTCTGTCAATATGGGGTGCTGTGTAAATTAATGAGGAAAAAAAATATTTTAAAATGATTTTAGCAAATGACTGCAATATAACAAAGAGTGAAAAATTGAAGGGGGTCTGAATATTTTCCGTACCCATTGTATGTGCAGTTTTGGAAATTGGTCTGTGAAAGATGCTGCGGTCAATGTTTCCCAGAAGTCCACGTGTCATGTGTTTTGGTTATTTCCTGGAGCGTATTTTGTTTAACTTTGTCTTGGTGCACTGATTGGACTGCAGAAGTGACACCAGATACTTGCAAGTATGCACTGCATGTGACGGACGAGGACAAAAGACCATCTGAATAGACCTTCACAAAGACAAGTCCCTCCTGTGACTAACCTGCATCTTACTATCTAAAAATGCAACATGCAACAGCTATTTCATAACCAGTTTAAATCCCAGGAACAGCTTTGTTGTAGACCTCTTGACAAGGCTGCCAACTGTCATGCATCTGGTGTGACACTCACACGTGCAGATTCTCATGTTCATGTTAAAGGAATCTTACAGCAAATTTATATTATTCCATTATACACCTAAAACTAACACCATGAAAAACTTTGAGGTAGTTTGCAAACTATTTTGAAGGCAATAAAACTATTACATATATGTAAATACGTATGTTTGTGTGTGGAGACTTGTCTTGAATTGAGAATGTCAGGTTAGCCCTGCCTTTAACCTTCTGCTTAACATGAATTTTTCCAGTAAAATATTAGCTGTCATAAACATATCTACCTCACACAAAAGTGCTGTATAATCAGTACCAGCTCTATTTACGAATCAGGATAAACAAACTCCAGTTTATTTCTGATACTTTGGAACCAAATAAAGGATGGTACGGTTCAGGCCAGGGTATACCGTACACGATATAAGGCCTAAAAAAAATGTATATTAGTTTATCATACCCACCCGCGTGACGAATTTAGCCCACATCGATTTAAAATTTTTTTTTTTAAAGTGTATTTTCCTGTGTAAATTCCATTGCCGGCGTTCACAAATTTTGATTTTTTAAAAAATATTTTCTTTTCATATAGCTTAATTAGCTAAGTCAGCCCATATGTCATACCTGTACATCTGTAGCTGTTCCTTTTGTTTACTGTTGATGTTGAAAACTTATCTTCCGCTATCTTTTTTCTAAGAAATAAAAATAAAAAAACCTTCCCTCATCACTTGTTTCTGATTGAAAGGATGATAAACTAATAATTATTTTTACTGGGCCTAATTGGTGAGAGCTGGGTAAGTCTGTGACGGTGGAATTCAGATTTCAGTGTATAGTAGTAATTACACAGCAGTTCGGATTTTGTTTCGACAAAAAATTTCGCCCCCCTTCCGTCGAAAACGGCGCGTTACAATAACGCAGCACCTGAGTGTGAACCTTCATATACTGTAAATGAATCCGAGAAATCGGACCTGCTTGCATGCGAGGCACGCAGGCAGACCGCGACGGGGGCGCGCGGCTATCTCATCTTCTAACGGTCGGACACTTTGGCGGACATTGAATATGAACTTACACGGGGCGACGTCTGAAAACCGTGCAATTTCTGACCGTTGACTGGTAAGTAGACGTTGGCTTACGATACAAAAATCACCGAGTAAAGTTTCTGCCAAGTCACACAGTAGCCAGTAAATTCCCCGTCTTAAAATAAACCTCAGATGGATGGTTGGCGACTATTCTGAGTAAGGTCCAAGTTTAGTAGCCTATTGTTCATTGGCAAAGGGATGTGATATTACTATCCCAACAAACACATTTCAAACACTCTGACAAAGTCCTCAAGATGAGATAAATCACACACTTTAAAAATGAGAACAGCATTAACTGGTAGCGACACTAAATATTTTACAGCTCTTTGTTTGGGGGCGGATCGGGAGTGCGCAGTCACATTGTTATTGAATTAAATCCAGGAGTAATTAATTGTACACATTACAGGTACACAATAGGCATGAATATTTTAAATGAAGTGCACTGTTAGAGTTTGAGCTGATGCCACACTTGTGTCTGTGGTGCACGTGGCTCACCCACTATTTCTCACTGCTCTGTCATGATGGAAAACAGCTGCAAAGATCGCAGCATGAGCCTACAGAAGTCTGTTAATCGCCCCTCCTGCACAGCTTTGTCCCACAGTTACACCTTGTTGCATCATAAAATATTGTTTAAATACATATTTCTAAAACAATGGAAAAATGATTTTTGTTTCAAGAGTATCAAGTGAAACTCAGGTCATTTACTGGTTTTCTATAAAACATATGTAATGGGAAGGAGATGTTTGGTTTGAATTTATACTTTTCTTCATGCTTGTGTTTGGTGCTGTATAATCATGTTTAAGGTATATGCTGACTTGTGAAAAGTATATGTTAAAGAAGAAGGTATGAGTATTAGTATGGGTTTGTGCTCTGTTTTTACCTGAATCTGTGACAGTGATACCACATTGTGTGGGCACATTCGCCCCCAAATGTCAGCCTGCAGCATGTGGAGAACAATTGACGGAACCAGCTGGGATGTAGAGCGAAGGAGCCTGTTTACAAACAGACAGTCCTAAGGGGGACTGGATGGTAAAATGGCCTGCTTTTTGCCAGGTGAACTTTGGGCTCTCAACCCCCGGATGCTGCCCTACGTCATGCCCCCTTCAGGTTATCATGGTCAATGTTTGGGGGCATGTGTAAGGCAAAGGTCTGGACTCTGCCTACAACCTTGGATGACACATGGCCCAGTAGATATAGTTAAAACAGGTGCCCTTTTTTAACCTCTTTGTTTTTAACGTAAGAGAATACAATAACAAACACTGGCGATCAAAAGGTTCGTGGGATCTTTTTTGAATCAAGATGTGCGATTGTGCTCCACCACCCCCCACCCCTCAGACAACCCCTACTGTGTCCCTGCTGTTTTGTTTGTCACACCCTGCAAGGAAAGGTCCACAACAAATCCTGTCTGAGAATCCTCTGTAATAGACTTCATGTTGAATCATTGCATTGTATCTGAATTCGTAACTCCTCTCACTATATTCCTTAATTAGTGCTGCTTTATGGGTACTAAAAAATTAGGTCACTAGGACCTGATGGGTTCAAACCCCTTTTTTTACTTCTAAGATGTGGTCTGCGTTAATCCATGACATTGCTGACAGTAAGGGGTACAACCATCTGTGTTAACGCTCACAGATGACATGACATTTTCACAAATTATAAATTATGCATAAGGTACTTGCTGGTCATAAGTCCTAAGGTTTCACTTGATACTCTTCCTCTTGGTTTTGATTTTTGACATTTGCTCCACTTTAAATGCTACCTGAATAAATAGCTTTTATATCTTTGCTGGGAATATAATTGAGTTGCAGGTAGTCTATGTGCCAAATAGATGAGTAGTATGAATAAATAGCATATCTGTTCTCCATTTCACAGCCCTTTGTGCTGGTCCTTGAACCCCTTGAGGTTGCTGCTGTGTATGTAGGTTTTTTTTCCATAGGCAGTATTATGGGAGGATCGAAGTCAGGAAACTGGGGTGAGGCTTTGAAATCACTGGCCTTCTCTCTATCATTTCCTGAAAGGTAAAGGAAGTGGCCGGTATATTTAGCACACAGCTGTCCTCGATGGAAACATTCAAGGCCCCCTGATGGACGGTTGGGGTGCGGATATGGGCGGGAAAGGCGATCTTCCAGTCTTCCACGTCTGTGCTCACTGATGCTGGATGGGTGCCATAGCAAGAATATGTTCATGCTGCGGTTGTGTGATGCTGGAGCCTGACTTCAGAGGTGTAAATAAAATGCTGGCTAAATTAGCTTTTAGGAACTCCACCTGTAGATAACCATTAAAGTGACCCCTGCGTATTCATCTGAATCGGGAATTCAGTACTCCTATACCAGTGCTAGAGCCCTGGCTGGTTAATGCTTTTGTATAAAAAAATAAAAAAGAGTAGTAGTGCCCTCGATTAAAAAATTTAAATTAAAAAATTAAAATATAAAAAAATGAAGGGACTACTAGCTGTATCAAGTATGGTAAAGGCATATAAACATACATACATACACACACACAGACACAAGTATAGAAATTGATCATGGTGCCAGCCCATCACAGGGTGCACACTCATACATTCGGTCAATTTAGGCACTCCAGTTTACTTTAGCTTAAATTGCATGTTTCCAACTGAATTTGTTGTCACAAAATTTATTTTGGGGTGAAAGTAAATGAACTGAATGCAGGTTACTGAATTATAAAAATGAACTTCATAAACTATATTTTGGAACTGAGTTGTGGAAGCTGAAAATCAATACAAAAGTTATTTTACCAATAAAATTACGATGAAATATTTTCAAATATTCAGTTTTTTCCTGTGATGGATTGGTGACCTGCCGAAGGTGTACCCCACCTCTTGGCCAGCTTCCCTGTGACCCAGATGGATAAAGCGGTATAGATAATGGATGGTTGGATAGATGGATATTCAATTTTTAGATGTACGTTCACATTAAATTACAGGCCCCAAATATCCAATCATTATTGACTTTCAACCCCCTTTATTTTTATACACCATTACAAAAATAAGATAAAAGAACCCACAATCACCATTTCACATGTAGCACACCTTTATGAACAGAAACAAAGACAACACACCAGTTCTCTTCAAAAGCAGGGGCATTTTCTGTACTCCCATAAAACACAAACTCAGCCCTTATACAAGATTCCACCAGAGCTTTGAACAGCCGAAGTAGATTTGCGTCCTGCCCCTCCAATTTCATTCTGAAATATTTCCACACGTCCAGCTTTGCTTGCCCCACTAAAAAATTAACCAAAACACACTTGGTATGGTGAGTTTTAGAGTATTTACAGCCAAAGATAAACATAATGACATTAAATAGCAGGCCGAACCCTCTCAGAATTCAACTCAGGAGCTGGAAGAGTGGAAGCAGTGTGGAACAATCAGAAGAAACTTGGAACACAGTATCAACATTGTGACAGAAACCACAAAGTGGAGTAACATCAGGGTTGAATTTTGACACAAATGCATTGGTACCCAACACACAATGCCGGATTCTCCACTGCAGGTCTCCTGAGTGCTTGGGTAAGGGAGCTTTATAAAAAAGCATCCATGAAGGCTGTAGCCCCTCAGGAACAGAGAGGTGAAACCCCAAAGATTTCACACAGCTCTGATACAACACCGTTTTACCGGCTGCTGAGAAAGCCACACCCTGCAGCCCCCCAAAAGAGAGGAGGTACCTCTCAGAGCCTAAGCTGGCAACAAGTGGGGTGATCTGCAGTTCTGGGAACGGGACATATGCAGATTTACCAGACAGAGTATCGCTAATAAACCCCATTAAGTCCGGGGTAAAGGAAGATTTAAGTTTACCAGTTATACTCTGCACTGTCCTTCCAGATCGCATCCTAACTCGAGCAGTTAGCTCTGTCTCTGAACGCCACTGTCCCGTGCCCAGATCTATCAGATCCCTAACTGTCGTCACCCCTGCTTGAGCAAAAACAGATACTGTGCTATTACAGAAATCGGTCGGTCGTGAAAAATATACAAAGGTTCATCCAGTCCATAGTGAGCCCCATGCTTCCTCACTGCATTGAACAGCCCCCATGCCTTAAGCACCGAGCCATAGAACCCAGCCACTGCTATCCCTTTTATGGCACCCTGACTTAATAAGAAAAGCTGTTTATCATAGATAAGTTCACCAAGGGACCTGACAGCAACCAACCCAAAGTGCACCCAAGGGGGGGGGGGGCTCCTCTTGGAAAAGCAGCTTCTCTGCTGCCAGCCGTTCCATGACCCTTACAATGGAAGGAACGTGTATCAACCCCTGGCCCCCCTCCGCCAGGGATAGATATAAAACACCAGGTGGCAGCCAATGATACCCATCCCAAAAGAAGTCCACAAAGATCCTCTGGATGTTCTGAAGCAGCCCCACTAGGGGGTCCAACACAGTCCATTGGTGCCACAGCATAGAAGCTGCCAGGTTGTTCACCACCAGCACGCACCCCTGATATGAGAGCTGGGAAGAAAGGCTCCTCCATCTGTGAAGTCACCCTTTTATTTGTTCCAGCACTCCTTCCCAGGTCTTCTGCATGTACAGAGCAGTTCCTAACAACACACCAAGAACTGTAAGCCCAGTCGTATTCCATGTGCACTGCTGCGGGAGCTGAGGGACACTGTTCCAAACATTATGGAATGCAAGGCGTTTTTATGCAAGCATTATTAAATGCAATGCATTTTTATTCGAGCATTATTAAATACGGTGCAATTTTATTTGTTTATGGTATTTCAATGTGCTTTTTTGCATCAATGGCTTTTGTCATTAATTTATTTCCATAAGCATTGCATTTACTAAAGTGATCCCACACTGTTTAATACTATACCCTGTCTGTCACGATGACTGGAGAGGACAGTATATATAAATACACACTTATGCGACTAAAATGTGATCTCCTGATGCCTGTAGTCATCATCGATAGTGGACGATTTAAAAACATTGCTATGTTAGGGCTCTTTTCGACCGTAACAGGCACTCTACTTATGGTACAGTACTTGCAGTACTTTCCCTTTTCCATTGACTTCCAGTCGCGTACCAGTACTAAAAGTTCCAGTATCGATAGTGCCAAGCTGGGTTGCCTTTTTGGTACTTTGGGGAGGGACTTGAAATGCTGTCTATGTTGATTTTTTATGCAAATAGCCTGCCTCTGAAACACAATACAACTGCCATCTTTAGTTGTACGCTCAGAACAACAATAGTAAAAATTAAAAGCAATAATAATGGATGGACAAATGGAACACCCAATCATTAATTGCGATCCAGTTGGAAGAACAAATACAAGAAGATCAGGACAAGAAATACTTGGTGACATAAGCCTTAGAATGAATTAACATGAAAAAAGTGGCACTGTTTGTCCAGGAGCATATCGATAGTATTGGTATTGCTCAGTTCCGAACCAGTACCAATTCAGTACCGGTTCTCGGCATCCATCCCTAATTTGCAGTTGTAGTAATGTAATAGGCCTATTTAAGTTATGCGATGACACCATTTTCATTAACTCTTAATCTGAAGCAATTTTAATCGATATGTTCTTGTGTCTTGAGGAATTGTGACTTAACACTATTGTTATAACAGAACGAATATCATGATTATAACATAATATTGTGTTATAATTTTTTTGCTATGTCGCCCATTCCTGTTTTCCTCTCCTTGTTGTCTCAATGACGTCACCTTTTCCACTTTTGTACCAGTATATCATCCTCAGTTTAAAAAATGATTAACAGTCAGCAAAATCATTCCAACTGAGACTAGCTGTCTAGACAAGGCCGTGTTTAGAGCAAAGTTAACACTATTAATTGTTTTATGAATGTCAATTTGGTCTTTCAGTAATTCTAATACTAAAGCATTTATGAGGATGATTTTTGACTACTGGTTTTGCCAGCTGTTAATTTTTCTCAGGCACTGATTATAGTTCTGTGTTGTTTTTTCAATTATAATTGAGAACCTAGGTTTACATTTCAATTTGTTGAATGTGGTCTCTGGGAAAAAGTGCTAAGTGTATAACCTAATACTTAGTAGTGTTTTATGTTATTCGATATGTCTGGTGGCATTTAATTTTTTTTTTTTTATGAAATCTCTGCTCAAGGATACAGCTGCATGGATCCTTCTGGGTATTTCGCTTGCCCTGTAACCTGTGCCTGTCTGGAAATACAATTCATTGTGTGAATGGCTTTTTCCTTCTGAGGTACTTCTCTTAGAGCTCATGAGATCCTGATTCATGATCTACACTGAGAATGGAGCCTCCCACCTGATTAGCATCCTAATTGTGGAAGAACCGCCTCTTGGATGTTGCATTGAACTAATCCAGCAATGAAGGGGGCACGTTGTAAATGTAAACTGGTTCATTGACAATGGAGAAGTTCAGTAAAAGGCCTTAATTTTGCAAGTATCTCAGTAACGTTATTAGTAATGAAATCATGGTGACAAGAAAGAAGAGAACAGAATTGCCAATACAGGCCCCAAATGGGGACAGGCCTGGCATAAGGTAACTTGTTGTGTCACTCAATGACTGTTCTTTATAGGTAATGAGTACAAGTAGAAAAGGAGAATGATGGCACAAAGTAAAACAGACAGTGGATCTTTCTGTATAAATGCTGAGAAGTTTTCCCTCTCATTCAAAGGAAGATGGCTGGCTACTTTGTCTGTAAGAGGTGACCTTTAAACTTTCACTATGATGCAGAGTGTTAAAGAAGTGAAGCACACTTCTCTCTTTTTCTATGATCATCTTTGGCATTGAAGTGGAAAATATCATTGTCGAAAGTGGGGGAGTTAAGCTCCTCTCTTCCCATTTGCAAGAAAATAACTCAAATTGTGCTCTCTTCAGTAGCACATATACGCTAAATTAAAAATAAGTTAAATCTATAGTGGTGCCAAACATGTTTTGGAGAGAGAAGAAAACCTATAAGAGTTAATGCTGGTTTTTTTGTCCTGAAGTGTCAATTGACTTGTTAAACAGACAAAGGGTTGAAGAGGAGGTAGAATGCATTTGTAAAGCAGCGGGCAGGGAAGAAACTAGGTATGAATAATTAATATATAAAATGCTTAAATCTGGTGATCATTATCATCAAGATATTTAACTACCACATCTCTCCTGCCGCTAAACTTTATTTCCTAAACCGTTCACCTTATTTTCATCCTCAAGTGTTTTATTCGTACTTTAAGTGTCTTATTGACTTTCATTAATGCAAACACTTATGATCTGTGTTCCCATTGTTAGCCTCTACAGCTGGCTCTCTGGTCCATTGTGCTGTCAACTTCTGCATTAGCTGGGTTAGCCCTCTAAAGGGTGCTCTAATCTTGCTTGGGATACTAAACAGGGTTTCCATAAACAACAAGACTTTTCCGGTAAAGGGTACTGGGATTAGAGGGGGAACATGAACTGCTCTAGGAGATGTCCCACTCCCTATTTTCACACACACTCGAACCTCACGGCTGAAGGTGTTTCAGAATTCTTGTTTTTGAAAGTGGAGAGTGGGGTTTAGTTGTTGCGTCTACGAAGAATTTAATAATTAGGCCAAAGAGACTCTAGAAAATGGAGAAATTGACTGTGACAGACCTGATGTAGAAAGAGCCATTTTCAGAGCTATGCTGATCAAGGTAGATAGTCCTCTTACAAGGATTTTAGGTTTCTATCATGAGCTTTGAATAATTGGTTGGGGTGAGACATTAATCCAAGAAGCAGTTTTATGGGTTTCAAGGCATCCATCTTACATTCTTTACATTGGAGTTAATGAATCTAATGAGGGATTGTGACTGACCACGTGAGGCCTCATTGGATGGAAAAAATGAAGGCATTGACTTCACAGGATCTTTTGTAAGAAGCTGTACCCCCTGACACAAACACTTACCTCAGACTTCCTCTATTAGCTCCTTTCAATAATCTCCTATTACCTGATGTTGAGACCAGGTGCAGAATAAGCAACCCCATTTTTATTTCATTCGTTCAGTCTAGCTTTATCATTCTTTATTGGTGACTGTGCCACCATGGCACCGTGGTTTGTCTCAATTCGGTCCCCTTGCAGTCTGTGTAGGTGTATTTTAGACTATAAATCTCATTGGATTAACCAACAGATTAACCGTATCGTTTTTTCCTGGGAACTAAAACTTACCTTAATAAAAGAATATCAAAATGATTTGTTCTAGTGACACATCTTAAGTCAGTCCTCGTTATTGACAAGTAGTAAAGCTGGAATGGTATTAGTATTAAGCATCACTAATACTATTTTATAGTCTAGCCAAAATCTCATTTATAATCTTGGTAATCAAAAAATAATGAACTGACATTAGATAAGATGCACTGGGTATCGAATTGTATTATGAGGTTATGGCAGACAGTCTGTGTGTTACAAAACTCCTGGTTAGTGTAGAGTGCTAAAGACGTCTCTTTGATTCTATTCACAGCATTAATATATAAACAGTGTGCATCTCTTTTCAGACTTTGTTTTTCAGTCTCTTTTGTTGGTTGTTAAGGGTAGCAGAGTTTTGATTCTCTTGCCATTTTAATTTTGAGCCAGACATAAGCCAACCAAACATAAACTCAGATGGAACTAGGGGTAATATTTTAGGATTTAAATCTTTTTTCCATTCTGTTGTGGAAAAGTGAGACAATGGGTAAGGCTGGCGTACTACATCATTTCATGAGAGCAGAGTGCTTACATTGCCCCCAGTTCACTACCTTACCAGCACCTCGCATGCTATTCCAGACTTTATGTGTACACGTCTTGCACACATGCAGAAAAATTCTCTTGGTCACACAAATGCATTGTCCATAAAAATGTAACAAATTTAACATAGTGATCATATTCAGATGTGTTTATCATGATATTCAGATGTGAATGTGCATTTTGTTTACCATCCTTGCACATTAGTGGCCAATTCTTCAGTATGTGAGTAAGGAAACAGGTACAATAGCAGTAAAGCATACAGTAAAACCCAGGGAATGGAACTGCTTTTGTTGCTACGAATTTGGCAGTCCACTCAATTAGTGCCTGGAACCCAGTAAAAAATATCAGCATAATTAAAAATTGAATGTTTTGGGGTTTTCAGTTTTTTTTTTTAAATCTCGTATATACTTTTGCCATAGTACATCAAACAAAATTGACTTGAATGTAAATCTGCATGGCAGTGGCATCATAGTGTTAATGTATTATTTGCAGTTATGGTACAGGATTGCTTTTATTTTCCTGGTTTTTTTTGGGGGGGAGGTCAAATGTATAAGTTGAATTTTTATACTTGCTGTTTTGGAGCAATGCCCTGAGTGTTCTATCCAATATGAGGCCTAGCCTATGTGTGTGAGCTTGGGACAGAAGTGTGGAAATCCCATGGGAAGAGAAGCCCTCCCGCTCTTTCCGCATTCTCCCCTGCCATTCAGTATTCATCTAAGCGCTGCATGCTTTAAACAATATAGGCTACTTACAAATACAAGTTAATATATACTGTTCATTTAGCATATGCATTCACAACAGAACCTAGAAAATGTAGTGAGGCTGATGAACACATACAGACGCAATAAAACCGAAAGACATTGAAAACTTTAAAGGCAGTCTGACGCACTTCACTCATATGGGCACAACACACGCTGATACAAAGAGGAACTACACGGTTGCTATAGTGCCATATTAGCATACTTCAGGCCACTGCTATTGCTACTGATATCATTCCTCCTTGGGATTAAGATCACCAGGCAATGTAGAGAGCCTTGAATAATGATATCACACTTGGGGAGACACTCAGTTCTAGCCTAGAGAAACGAGATGACTAAGGTTCCATATGCACATGCTCCTTGTGTGTGTGTGCGTGTGTGTGTGTGCGTGCATATTTTTATGTTAAAGTATTTCTTTAATCATCTGCTATTGTTATTGGAATGGTTCTATCACTGTAGTAAAGGCTGGATTGTTTTTACTGGCTTGTGCTTGGGTAAAAATTATTTTCTGGAATAAATTGTTAATAAACATAAATGAGGAAAAATAAAAACTGTGCAGTGCACACATGGAAAAGAAATTCTCAGGTACTGATTTAGTAGCTTTTTTGCATGAAATGATGTTTTTTATGCGCTGTCGTGATTAAGGCTGCAATAGGACTTCAGCTTTCCAGATGTACAGAATGCTTGCACTGCTTTTCAGCACAGGGTGCAGTAGAGCTGTGTTACGGGTATGCTGTTTACCACCCAGTCCCTGCCCACTGTTACCACGGACACCACTAAGTGCTGGGTACAGCTTGTATCCAGGAGCACGGGCTGGCATGTCAGGTGATAATGGGCAAACAGAGACAAATTCAGGCAATTAGAGGTAGTAGTAAGAAGACTTGTCAGTATCAATCTTTCCTTCTTTCTCTTTATGTTCTCCTACCTTAAGCAAATTGTGTTGTGAACATCACGTGATCATTCCCCCCAACCCTCCATCCTATCAGTTCCATCCCAGGCAACTGGTAAGCAAACATTTAGCAAGGGAATTGGTCACCTGACCCATCGAGACACGGCACAGTCAGCCAGCAGCATTTAACAGCAATGATCTCACACAAGTCAGTAACCAAACCTGGTGTTGGCTGATCTCCAAAGGGCAATGAGAAGATTATTTTATTTCTACTGTGACAGCAATGGTGAACTTACAGAAATTACAAAATGTTAAATTGCTGGGTTTCCACTGGTGAGTAAGTAATATAACATCTGCTGAGTTTAGACTGGGGATTTTTGGAAAGGCAAAACTTTCCTACCATGTATGTCATGTAGACGGATCCTCACCAGTAGGGATCGGACTGCCTCTCTCCATCGAAATCAATATTTTTTTAGTACATTGGAACAGAGAATATGTGCCTTTTTCTCTACAAAGTGATTTAAGATATTTTTAAATTCAGATTAAGCTGAAGGGTAGTTTCTTTTCCTGGATGAACCTGTAAGGCTTATAGTTCATAGTCCAGCGGCCCTTAATTGGTGCACCTCCTGTTGCCTTTAAGGAGAGGTTAAAAAGGTGGGACAGGTTAATACGTATGGAGGGAACAGAGAAGGCCTGGAAAGCAGGTTTCAGGTTCCTCCAGGAGTCTGACTCATTAGCTCGAGCATGGGCACAGCTCGTTGGCGGCGTAGTAACAGGTGAACTCAGCCATTATCATCCTCATTATTCTTTTTTTATGTGAGAATTAATATCTGACAGAGGCAATAGTAATAAAAAAACAACAATAAACTGTTTTATTTAATTTTTTTCTTTGCTTCCCCCATACCTCTGGATTGCCTTTGATCTGTTAGTCTGGGCTGACCTCAGCTCTGTTTGCTGGGTCGAGTTAATTACGATGACACAATCGGCTCTGGCAGTATGGGTTGGCCGAGGAAACTGGCTGGTAAAGAACCAGAAGCAGCCTTTTTCCGCATCCCTGTGACCTTCTCCATTGCTATCAGCATGAACCTCGCCTTGCTTCTTTGATGACAACACATTGTCAGGTCTTCAGTTCCTTAATCCCACCTGTAAACAGTCCAAGTCCTGTAGTTGACAGCCAAAGAATAAAATATTGATTGAGAATGGAATGAAACAGAATGGAACCATCTTATGGGGAGATGAGTGAGAATGTTTTGGCTAACCTCTCCATGTTTACATGGCAGTAATTACTTGAAGCAAGCCTCCTGAATACTCTTCTAAGCCTCTGCACAGGCCAACCCTGCAGTCAGAGCCAGTCTGTGGAACTTCGTTTTACCAGGGGAATGGATTTTGTTTGTTTATTCCTGTGCCTTTTTCATACTTTCTCTTCCTTTTACTCTCTTTTTAGTACTCTTAACATGTCAACAAAACCAGTTGCTGGCATACCATATATCATGGTAACACCCAGCTGTTGGGAGGGGTTCTTCTTGGTCTGAAGTGCCTGGAGACAGATTCTACCCAAGACGTGCATGCATTTGTTTGCATGATGTTAGGGACTGTGGAAATGATTGTCAGTGGTTGCTGTATTTATCAGTCTTGATTAGGTTGCTACAAGTTTAGTGTATATTAAGAGACCCATCCACAGCAAATGAACCAACATTTGTTATGTTAATATTGATATGTTAATGTCACTATTGCATGTTATGCACATGCAGTTGTCACTTCACAAGGACTGCGATTGCTGGATTGAGATTAGGTTTGGGTGGTATCTAATATCTAATTCTCCATACTGGCATATCATCCAGACACTGGGATTAAGATCACCATACAAATATTTGGGATTTTGATGCTATTCTGGTATTTTGAAATCTTGGCAATATAGTTTACAGATTGACACCCCCCCCCCCCCACTCCATTACTGTAGTACTGCCCACGCCTAGTTGTAGTCATCAATAAATTTTGCCGAAAGACAATTATTTACAATTTTAATGATGGTTCCTTTTCAAGATTATTTAATACAGTGGTACCTCAGTTCTCGAACTTAATCTGTTCCGGACTCCAGATCAAATCTTAAAAAGTTCGAGTTCTGGTCAATTTTTTCCCATAAGAAATAATGGAAAACCAATGAGTTGGTTCCCACCCCCCAAAAAAGACACCTGAATATGTTATTTTTAGCATTTAAACACAAAATGAACAGGATAAAACAAGACAAGCATTTTTTCCTTAAATGGCTTCTAAGTTCTTATCCCAACATTACCCCTGTCCTGCCCCGATTGTCCGCTCCTTCCGTGTGCTACGCCCCCTCGTTAACCTTGTGTGGGATTCCCATGTGATCAGCTGTTCGTGGTTGTTGTCATTAGTCCTCTGTATTAAGTCCGCGTTTCAGTTTGTTTCCCCAGTCTGTTTATTGGGTGCCTTTGCCTTGCTTACAGCGCTGGCTTAAAGCAATGCATTCTGATCCTGATGCAATGCATTATAGTTAGATTCATTGCGACCTCTCATCCGGCTGCACAAACTGGAACCGCCTCCAGACGACACACCTTTGCTCTTATTGGCTGAAGAGTTTAGTTACACGCATGACGTTTGTATCCCAGGCAGTCCCGTTGTGTAATCTGCTATTTCTCCCGAATATCACGTAAAGCAGTGAGAACTGTTTTTCAGTTAATTTACCTGGTAAAATAAAGTTTAAATAAATAACATAAATGCTCTAATAGTACACGAAAGTTAGTGGTTTATTTATTGTTAGTTACTGTAAACTGCATTCAAGTAAAAATTGCATTGTAGTATGACTGTAGTATGTCACTGAGCATGCTGCAAAATATTTCCTGGCGCGTACAATTTATATTAGGTCAGTGTTCACGGTTCGACTACTGATATTCAGATTGAGTTCTAGGTCAAACTGGTTTATTTGACTTTCAAGACATTTGAGTTCTAGTGAGTTTGAGAACCGAGGTACCTGTACCACTGTATATTTTAAAAATCAGTGTAAAATTTACCACCATCAGTTTTACATGAGCTCTGCATGCGCTCTCTGAGCCAATCATAATCATTTTTGTCTTTGCTGTTGGACTCGCTTATAGATAGCATGGCAGATTTGTGAGGAATTTAACAAAATGAGTGAGGAGGTGAAAAGCCAACATCCAACACTCCCCCCCCCCCCCCCCCCCCCCCCCCCACCCCCCCACCCCCCCACCCCACCCCAAGCCGCCCAAAAAAAATTTAAAAG